>BRDA01071370.1:0-26662 GCA_036984385.1 Crenuchus spilurus | reverse complement strand
TCAGCTTGAAAACATGGAGTGGAGCACAGTCTCCAGACTTACAACTCCATCCAGCTGATTTGGGATGAAGTGAAAAGCAAAGCAAACCTACAAGTGCCAACATTTATGTGATGTTCTGCAGCAGATTAGTGAAGAACTATCTGAAGAATTTTTTATGTCTATTGTAGAAAGAATGTCATGAGTGTGTTCAGCTGTTATATCTGACAAAGGTGCCACTTTGTGTCCAAAGTTTAGACACATTTTGGTCTATGCATTCTTATTTAACTCTTATGCTTTCATTTCAATGAGACAATAAACTAAATAATTTTTAATAAAAGACTGGAAAAATTGGGGTGTTCTAAAACTTTTGACCAGAAATTTATACAGTGGTAACCCTACTTACGAGCATCCCTACTAACGAGTATTCCAGGTAACGAGTCGAGATCTCAAAATATTTTTGTTCCAGGTAACGAATAAAATTTCAAGTAATGAGTAGCCTAAATTAGTTCAAGTATGACAACCGCTAGGGGCATTCCCTAGATGCTAGCGTAGAAGAAGAGGTCAGTCATTACCTTTGACCGCTGTCCAGTGAAAGTGAAAGTGCTAGTGAAAGTGACACAAAGAAAGCAAAAGGTAGTGAACAAGAAAGTTTTACTTTTCATATGATAAGTGTAACCATGCCATACACGTACACCCGTCCTCCTGTCATCCTTAGCCACCAGCCTACACGAGCGCCGTTGTCGTCACATTTATTTAAAAAAAAACTCATATAAACACATTATTTACATATTAAAGTATACTGTATATTGGCCGGCTGACACGGATTAATCAGTTTTACATGTATTCTTATGGGGAAAATGCATCCAGCTAACGAGCAAACCAGCTAACGAGCTCGGCTCCTGCACGGATTAAACTCGTAAGTAGGGTTACCACTGTATATATATATATATATATATCAATTTCACCTGCATTCACAATCACATAAAAAATCTACATGACTCTGTTCTAAATATTCTGGTATATGTATTCTGGTATGTATACATGATCAAGGAAACGCTGTCAGTCAAACTGCCTGACCAAGGAAAAGGTCAGTATTATTAACTGAGCTCAATACACAAACTACACACACACACACACACACACACACACACACTGGTAAGTGTGCTGGTTGTCCTGTGCTCTGCTGTAGCATGGTCTGATGATTGATGTCAGTAAAGGCGTGAGATGAGTGTGGGACGCGGCCGGTTTCAACGACAGACCATTACTCATTTTGCATAATTGAATCCTTAACACCAATCACAGACGAGTGTACAGAACTCACTCTACAGATCATTCTCCCCTCCCCCCACTTCAGCACCACAGACAGCTCCACTACATCACCACATAACCCAGTTTACAGAGAGAGAGAGAGAAAACAAAAAAACAGTACGAGAAAGAACGAGAGTGATAATTTGGGCATGCTAGAGAGAGAAAGAATGAGAGAGAATCAGAGTGAGAAAGAGAGTGAGAATCGTAGGGTGAGAGGGGGAGAGATTAAGAGAATGAAAGAGAGACAGTATCAGAAAGAAGGAGTGAGAGAATGACGGAGTGGAGATAAGCAGGTGCTGCTCAGCCTTCATTATGAGGGTAATCAATAAGAAAGCAGATCATGCCTGTCAGTTCATTTGATGCTGTAGTGAACTGTGTGTGTGTGTGTGTGTGTGTGTGTCTGTGTGTGTGTGGTTGTGTGTGTGTGTTAGAATGTAAGCTTGAAAGGAGAAAAATTGTCTTCTTACGTAACACAAAGCTATTCTCAGTGTCTCACTGCACACACACACACACACACTCACACACACTCACACACAGGCCTTTCTCTCTAGAACAGACGCAATTCTGATAGGAACTGTATTCATGTTCATTACATGCATTTGCATCTGAGCCATGTTTCAGGGATGGCTTCTGTATTATTTTAGCAGGTTTGTAGTTATTCAAGTATTATTGAAACAAAGAATAAATTAAAACCCTGTACTATTACTATGTAAGTACCCTGTACTATTTACTTAGTACCCTGTACTGTTTACTGAGTACCCTGTACTGTTTACTGAGTACCCTGTACTGTTTACTAAGTACCCTGTACTGTTTACTAAGTACCCTGTACTATTTACTGAGTACCCTGTACTGTTTACTGAGTACCCTTTACTGTTTACTGAGTACCCTGTACTGTTTACTGAGTACCCTGTACTATTTACTGAGTACCCTGTACTATTTACTGAGTACCCTGTACTGTTTACTGAGTACCTTGTACTGTTTACTAAGTACCCTGTACTATTTACTGAGTACCCTGTACTGTTTACTGAGTACCCTGTACTGTTTACTAAGTACCCTGTACTATTTACTGAGTACCCTATACTGTTTACTGAGTACCCTGTACTATTTACAGAGTACCCTATACTATTTAACTGAGTACCCTGTACTATTTACAGAGTACCCTATACTATTTAACTGAGTACCCTGTACTATGTACTGAGTTACCTGTACTATGTACTGAGTAACCTGTACTATGTACTGAGTAACCTGTACTATTTACTGAGTACCCTGTACTAATTACTGAGTACCATGTACTATTTACTGAGTATCCTTTACTATTTACGTAGTACCCTGTACTATTTACTGAGTACCCTGTACTGTTTTCTGAGTACCCTGAACTAATTACTGAGTACCCTGTACTATTTACTTAGCACCCTGTACTATTTACTGAGTACCCTATACTATTTAATGAGTACCCTGTACTATTTCTGAGTACAATGTACTAAATACTAAGTACACTATACTGTTTACTGAGTACCCTGTACTGTTTACTGAGTACCCTGTACTATTTACTGAGTACCCTGTACTGTTTAGTGAGTACCCTGTACTGTTTACCTGAGTACCTTGTACTGTTTACAGAGTACCCTGTACTATATACAGAGTACCCTATACTTTTTACTAAGTACCCTGTACTGTTTACTAAGTACCCTGTACTGTTTACTGAGTACCCTGTACTATTTTCTTAGCATTATTTATTGAGAAAGTACCATGCACTATTTATTAAGATCCCTGTTGTATTTATTAAGTAAAATTTTAAACTGTATATCCTGAAGACTAATTTTCATTAAAAAGAGACAAAGTCTATCAAAGGTGAAATAAATGGAAACCCCCTTCCTGTGTGTTTATTAGAGTAATAAGAGATGCTGTTTGCAGTTACTTTGGCATTTGGAGATGTTTTATCCTGCTCAGCTTTAGCACAGGACATAAAAATAAAGATGACCAACTGACACTGGTTCTTTCACACCTTCCCCTTCTTTATTTCCCTCGTTCCACACATTGCTTGCTCCTCCGTGTGCTCAAACATTAATGCTGTTTGCTTTCAGACTGGGCCTCATTTCCCTGTATAAAAATTTATGATGACATTTTCTACATTCCATAAAATATTCATAAATGTCATTACTAATATCTTTCATAGATCACTTAAATTGATCTCGGTGTCTGCTCTCCTGCGTAGGGGCACCATGTGGATGCACACGGCGACAAGTGAGGGAGAGCATGCTCCCTGATAGTTCGTGAGAAAACGAGAGAGAGTGAGCGAGAGAGAAAGAGAGAGAGAGAAAGAGGGCAACCGAAGCCCACTACAACAAAGGCCTTTGATGGATCTTAGTGAAATGCACTTTTAAGTATTCTCTTTAATATCTTATTCTTCTGTTTCTCTCTCACAGTTCTCACATCTTTATTAATTGATCTCTCTCTCTTTTTTGTTTTTCGCTCAATTGAAAGTCGTTCTCTTTCTTCTTTTGCCTCTTGCTCAATATCTAACTCTGTTCCTCGGCGTCTCTATTTCTCTGCAATGATTTCCTTTCTTTAAAGCTTTTAGACATATTCTTTTAATGACTTATTTCACGTAAAAGCTTAGACTCTTACTTTGTAGTCTTTGCTGTGTCTTAATATTGGAGCTCTGTCAGTATAATTGGCCTGTCTAGGCTGTAAGGAGTCAAAACATATTGTATTTTTGAGATGTGATTCAAAGACATACATCAGTTGTGTGAACATATTTTTTTTACAGTGCTCATACAAAAAGTGAGTAAAAGTGAGTGGCTCAGCGGGCTAAGATGCTGACACTATGACCAGAGGATCGCGAGTTCGAATCCCGGTCATGCTGTTTGCCATCAACAGCCAGGGCCCAAGAGAGCAAAATTGGCAGTGCTCTCTCTGGGTGGGTAGACGGCGCTCTCTCTTTCTGTCACTCTCACATTTTAATGTCCGCTGGCTCAGTCATCTACTGATTGGTCCATTCAGAGCTGGGAACCCTGCGCTTTCCTCCGAGCATGTTATTTTCCTAGGGATGGTGTATCAGCGGTAGTTTGAAAAGAGACTGTGGCTGTATCGTACTCAACGGAGGAGGCGTGTGCATGTCTTCATCCTCCTAGAGTCAGGGACAATGCAAAGTGATGGGGAGAGCCACTAATGGGTTGGGTTAATTTTGCGACTACCACATTGGGAAAAGGAGAAAATTGGCAAAAATTTATAAAAAAAAGTGCATTCAGTTCCATCTTCAGTTGTTCAAATTTGTATTTTGTTACATTTTATAAATTTATATTCATTCAGATCAACTATATTCAACTCGGATCAACAAGTTTGAGTGTGTGTTTGCTAGCAGTATCCTGTTTTTATAGGTGCCTGTATTTACTGAGCAAGTATTCTGTATTATTTAGTATTTTGTGCTATTTACTGAATATAATAATAATAATAATAATAATAATAATAGTAATAATAGTAATAATAATAACATGCAAAGTTCTGACTTTTGGCAGTGTTGTTAACCCACTACAAAAATAATATTCATAAGTGTGCCATGAAATCTATCTGAATTGTATTTCTGTTAGTGAACATGAAAGTAAGTGGTTGGATTTGATCTTGACTCACTTTCTATGCAGTTCATTCATTCAGATGAACTCAAACGAGCTTGTGTCTCGTAGTCAGGCATGCAGACTTTTGACAGTGTTGTTGCATCTCTAGAACTGTTAGAGCTGTAATTTTATAGCCTAGAGAAGTATGTGAATCTGGCAACTACAGACACTGCCAGGTTGTTATTGCGTAACTCTCTTCACAATAAAAAAAAGCTTGTCATTAGATGCAAAGCAAACAGTAAAGTCAGGGACTTTTATTGTGAAGATTGTCTCTCCTACACAACAAAGGAAGTCGCTATAGTTGCCAGATTCACAAACGTCTCTTGGCCATGCAGTTCTGACAGGAGTAACAATACTGACAGAAGTATGAACATTCAAAAGGAATCTGAATGAATGAATCACAAATGATTTGGGTAAAGTTCAAATGTAACTACTTATTTTGATGTGCACAAACTGAAATACATCTACAATTCAGACTTTACAAGAAAATAGCACTTTATGATTTACGATTCTCGTAGTGGTGCAACAATACCGCCAAAAGCCAAACACATAGCAAAGTGAAATTTTACAAATTGATCTGAATGAATGCAAAGTACAAGTGACTTTTTGTATTTGTGGTGCAATACCTGTACAGTGGTAACCCTACTTACGAGTTTAATCCGTACGTAAGTAAGTCTAGTTAAACATTTTAAAGTGAAACTGGATGCATTTTCCCCATAAGAATACATGTAAAACTGATTAATCCGTGTCATCCGGCCAATATACAGTATACTTTAATATGCTAAATAATGTGTTTATATGGGTTTTTTAAACATAAACGAGACGACGACGGCGCTCGTGTAGGTTGGCCGCTAATGAGAGGGAGACCGACGGTGCTCGTGTAGGCTGGCGGCTGCATGGTTACACTTATCATATGAAAATTAAAATTTATCTAACTTTCTTGTTCACTACCTTTTGCTACCTTTGCTACCACTTTCATTTTTACTTGACAGCGGTCAAAGGTAATGACTGACCTCTTCTTCTACGGTAGCATCTAGGAGATGCTACGACCGCAGCGCCCCTAGCGGTTGGCATACTTGAAGAAATTTACGCTACTCGTTAGCTGGAATTTTACTCGTTACCTGGAACAAAAATATTCCAAGATCTCGACTCTAGAGGTGGTGATTCCTGGGGAGCATTTTTGAGGAGGTTGATGGGTTTTTAATTGAACTTTTTCTTGTTATGTAACCAAAGAGCCACAGATGTTATATCAACCTATTGACAAACTGTACCAACAACTCCAGAAGTAAAGCTCAGCTCTTGTCAGAGGGAAGCAAACTGAGCGAAATGCCATAAAAGTCCCATCTATACTGACAAATGATCGATATAAACACTCTGTAAATCAACACAGAACTGCTTTTCATCTTAAAACATCTGCTCACCCAGGCTGTTTGGAAAGGGACTCCATCTTCCTTTGTGGTCATAAAGAACCAAAAATTATTTCAAGTTCACAGCCATATTGGATATTTAACCATCAAACTGTAAACAATTCCAAAGACATGCGTAAAGCAGGAGATCAACCACTGATTGGAGCGCATGTAACGTTTTTCAAATGCTGCCTTTCAAGAGCCAATCAGCTTGTTGGATTCACTGCAAGAAACTCCCCCATGTTGTGGAAACTACATCAATGTTTTTTATGCATTACTGAACCAAATGCTACAAATTAAGAGGCTTTTATCATTGATTTCAAATGACTGATTACATGTTTTATGAGTTCATGTGTTTGAAATGGTAATTTCCATTTTCTGAACAACGGCGGAGGCTAGCATTGAGCTAACATCTTAAGTATGGCTGTTTCCCAACAGTCCCAGTTTGTCATCATTAATATGATGACAAATTCATTATTGTTGCCACTTTGCCTGGTTGTGATGAGCTGAATCTTAGGATGGGCAATTTGACAACACATCAGATTCAGATCAAAGTATATTTGTCACACACACAATCATGCATGGTACAGCTGCTGTGAAATGCGTTGGAATTGTAGCCCAGCTCAGCAGCAGTAGCTATGAAAGAACGCAGAGAGCTTAAATAGGTCAATTAGCTCACCGGCCTGCAATGTAAAGAAGGCAGAAATGAACATGTTCTGTGTCTCTGCTTCCCAAAGGTCAGATCCAGTTCCTTTATGCTAGTATTAGTATGTTAATGGCTCGGTTGCTCTATAGTATGTGACAGTTACTATGACATACAGCAGTTTGACGTTGTGATATTCTGTGACATTTTCCCAAGGCAACATGCTTGACCACATATATTAGGATCTGCCATGTTTTTAGTCTGAGTCAAGCACTTCAGAGATTAAAGGCTTCCTTCTCTCTCCCCTCGCTCTCCATTATAGTGTTCGAGTTTCTCTCTTTCTCCTCTCTTATTCCTTTTTCCCTTCTCTTTCTTCCTTTCCTGCCTTTTCTTTCATCCCATCTTCTCTCTTGATTTCCTTTCTTTCTTTCTTTCTTTCTTTTTTTCTTTTTATTTATTTATTTCCTCCTTTCCTGCCCTTATTTTCATCTTGTCTTCTCTCTATGATTTCCTTTCTTTCTTTCTTTCTTTCTTCCTTTCAAGTTTGTCCTTTCATTCCCTCTTCTCTCTTTGATTTCCCTTCTTTCTTTTCTTCTTTTTTATTTCTTCCTTTCCTGTCCTTCTTTTCATACTGTCTTCTCTTTCTTTCTTTCTTTCTTTCTTTCTTTCTTTCTTTCTTTCTTTCTTTCATTGTTTTTTTTCTTTCTTTTTTTCTTTTGTTCTTTCTTTCTTTCTCTTTCTTTCTTTCTTTCTTTCTCTTTCATTCTTTGGTTTTCTTTCTTTTTCTCTTTTGTTCTTTCTTTCTTCCTTTCTCTCTCTTTCTTTCTTTCTCTCTCTTTCTTTTTTTCTTTCTCTTTCTTTCTTTCTTTCTTTCTTTCTTTCTTCCTTTCCTGTCCTTCCTCTCATCCTGCCTACTCTCTCTGATTTTTTCTTTCTTTCTTTCTTTCTTTCTTTCTTTCTTTCATTGTTTTTTTTCCTTTCTTTTTCTCTTTTGTTCTTTCTTTCTCTTTTATTCTTTGGTTTTCTTTCTTTTTCTCTTTTGTTCTTTCTTTCTTCCTTTCTCTCTCTTTCTTTCTTTCTCTCTCTTTCTTTCTTTCTTTCTCTTTCTTTCTTTCTTTCTTTCTTCCTTTCCTGTCCTTCCTCTCATCCTGCCTACTCTCTCTGATTTTTTCTTTCTTTTTTTCTTTCTTTTTTATTTTCTTGCTTCCTTTCCTGCCTTTACGTTCATCTGTCTCTTTCTTTTCTCCACTCTGACATTTTTCTTTTTTTGTTTGTGTCTCTCTCATTCTTACTCTCTTCCTCTTATTCTCCTCTTTTTTTCTATTATTCCCACTCTCCCACTCTGCTCTTTCTTTGTCTTCTTTTCTTTGTCACTCTCTTGTTTTTGATATTACTTCCTCTCGTTCTCTCTCTTTCTTGCCTGCTTTCTTTCTCTCCTTTTTTCTGTTGCTCACTCATTCTTGCACTTACTTTCTTTCATGCTTTCTCTCACTCTCTGTCTCTCTTTTTCTTTCTCTCTGTCTTTTTTATCTCTGAATCTTTATTTCTGTTTCTCTTTCAATTTCTCCCACTCACTATCTCTCTCTCTCTCTCTCTCTCTCTCTCTCTCTCTCTCTCTCTCTCTCTCTCATTGCCTTTGAGAGAAATATGACACAGGGATGGTGCCTGATGTAATTACAGTGAAACTGATTGAAGGAGAGGTCAGATTATCACAGTGATGATTGTCCTTTGTCTGAACGGGGAGCGTGACATTCTGCTGTGATTAAAGTGTCAGAAAGAGAGGGAGAGAGAAGACTGACAAGATGGAGAGAAGAAGAGAGAACAGCAGTGGCACTTGTCCCTCCTCTCTTTTGTAAAAGAAGGTGAATTCTTTACCTTCTGATTGAAACGTTCGCACTCGTTCCTGTTCTTGACTAACCTTTCTCTCAGGAAGACTTTCAGTATGATTTTAAATCAGTAAAAGGTCACATTGTTAAGACAGAGCAGCTGTAGTTTAGTGTAGCAGGACTTACTCTGATGCTGGTCCTCTGTGTGTCATCACAACAACTCAGACTTAATGAGTCATGGACTGTGCAAGACCTCTGAAGATGTCCTGCTGTATCTGGCAACAAGACACATACAAGCAGATCCTGTATGTTTTGAGGTGGAACCACCACTGATCAGGTTTGTTGTACCAGTTGTGCTCAATCCAGTTGCGACCTGGAGGATATGGAGACCACTGTACGGGCTGGTCCTGACTGGTAGCATCTCACAGAGTTCCACAGATGCTCCAACTCAGTTGTCTTACATTAACAAACATCACATGGACTGACTCTTCTCTTACCATCTAATACAGTGCATAATCTTGGTCCTGGAGATCTATCATCCTGCATCTCCAACCTTAATCTAGCACCTGATCTGAGTAATTAAGACCTGACGGAGCATCTGCATATTAGAGCCAGGTGTGCCGGGTCTGAAGTCTTCAGGTTGATAGATCTTCAGACCGGGCCTGGGCACCCCTGGTCTAATCTTAGATCGTCACCTACAAGATGATCTCTGAGCAGTCGCTCATTAGTGTACACAGAGCTGGATGAAGTGAGCACCAGTTCTGTAAAAATGCCTCAGAAGTTGGCCTCTCCAAAATGGCAGTTTAATCCGTGACCACATATTATCATTTTGTCCAGGAGGTATGAAGGCTTCTCTCAGTAGACAGACGTGGCAAGCGCTCTTGGTAGTGCTTGATGTCTTTTCATTATATTCTCTATTTTAGTCCATCAGTCAAATGTCCACATCGCATTGCAGCTCATTATGGTATACGGTCATCATAGGACTCCTCATACTTAACTTTGTTGAGGTCAGCAAAATGTATGGAAGTCAGTAAGTACAGTTTCAGACTTCTATACATTTTGCTGACGGGACTCTTCTCAGGATCTATGGATTCTTGGTTTAATGTAAGTAGGAGAACGAAGGCTGTGTCATTAGCGTATAGATAGAATATGTAGATTAAATATAGGTTAATGTTATGCACACATGGACTCTTTGGCTCTTCAGGACTTTTTATGCTCCAGTAAATTGGAGCTACAGTAGTGTAGCATAGGAGCTGTCCAGCACCAGTGGTGCTGAAATGCTCTGATGCGTCCTATGGTGTGAATTGGGATTCTATCAAACTCAGGCTTTTAGCTCGCGTACACACACACACACACACACACACACACACACACACACACACACACACACACACACACACACACACACACAAAGATTTGGCACTACTATATTTGTGGGGACATTCCATTAACGTGTGTATTACTGTAGTTGAGTAATATCACACCTAAACCTAAACATAGCCTTAATCTCAGTAAGGTTCTCTCAGGTTAATCTCAAAAGGCTGTCACATTGTGAGGACTAATAAAATGTCCCCAGTTCTACATTTTGGACCTGTGTTCCTGTCATTATAATATTTGGTTCTCACAAAGAGATAAATACCTGAACACACACACACACCTAATCCTAATCTTAACCTCAGTAACCATAAGAGAGGCTTACACTTACACCTAAACCTCAGTAACCATAAGACAGTCTTACACCTAATCCTAATCCTAACCTCAGTAACCAGAAGACAGTCTTACACCTAATCCTAATCCTAACCTCAGTAACCATAAGACAGTCTTACACCTAATCCTAATTCTAACCTCAGTAACCATAAGAGTCTTACACATAAGCCTAATCTTAAACTTAACCTCAGTAATCATAAGAGTCTTAGACCTAATTCTAATCCTAACATCAGTAATCATAAAAGAGTCTTACACTTAAACCTCACTAACCATAAAGCAGTCTTACATCTAATCCTAATCCTACTCTCAGTAACCATAAGACAGTCTTACACCTAAACCTAATCCTAACCTCAGTAACCATAAGACAGTCTTACACCTAATTCTAATCCTAACCTCTGTCACCATAAGAGAGTCTTACACCTAAGCCTAATCTTAAACTTAACCTCAATAATCATAAGAGTCTTAGACCTAAACCTAATCCTAATCCTAACCTCAGTAATCATAAGTCTTACACTTAAACCTAAACCTCAGTAACCATAAGACAGTCTTACATCTAATCCTAATCCTAACCTCAGTAACCATGAGAGAGTCTTACACCTAAACCTAATCTTAATCTCAGTAACCATAAGACAGTCTTACACCTAAACCCAATCTTAATCTTAACCTCAGTAACCATAAGACAGTCTTACACCTAAACCTAATCTTAATCTTAATCTCAGTAACCATAAGACAGTCTTACACCTAAACCTAATCTTAATCCTAGTAACCATAAGACAGTCTTACACCTAAACCTAATCATAATCCTAATCTCAATAACCATAAGACAGTCCTACACTTAAACCTAAACCTCAGTAATTAAAGTCAGTCTTACACCTAAACCTAATCCTAATCCTAACCTCAGTAACTATAAGACAGTCTTACACTTAAACCTAAACCTCAGTAATTAAAGTTAGTCCTTTTGCTCTTTTAGTTTTAAAGATGTAGATTTGTAGCAGAAAACAGAGGACATGCACAGATGTGACTGTATTTCTATCATTATGAGCATGTTTTGTCAGAACTCACACTTAGTGATGAGCTCATGTATTCGTGTTATAACAGAGGTGCAGTTTCTGTCCACGTTTCTGTTCTGCTGGTTTGCTGCGGGCTGATTAATCCATAGATAGAAGTCGATTTAAAGGCAAATTTAAGAAGATATTCAAAAAGTGAGAAATGCTCTAAGACTCCAAAAGGTTAAAGACCATGTTGTATCCTTTAAAGGCACATTTGTACATACCTGTAGCACAGTGGGGATGAAGAGTGAAACACAAGGAAAAAGTAGAATATCGGCTCTTTAATGTAAATGTCAGTTTGGAAGAGAGCAGCTTTACTTCTGCTGGAATAAAAGACAAAGAGAGAAAGTTGAGCATGAATTATATACAGCAGATCATGCCTTTTCTCGCAGTGTGGAGACAAAGCATGAATATTACATAGGAGGAATTAGGCAGGCCCTTCATTGTTCACACGCGCGTCGCACGTGTGATTACACCCACCCGTATACACACTCGGAAACGTGCATTCACGATCACCCACACATACACACACCTAAACAACTCTCTCACTTTCCCACTCACACAAAACTACACACACAGTTGCCGCTGTGTTGTCAGTGTGTGTGTAGTGTGTGTTAGTCACGTTTCCTCTCTCAATTCAAATGAATTCGGTTCGCAGGCAGCACTGTAAGCTGCTGGAAGTGAACACAGTGTTCTAGCTCTGGGAACAAAGCCAGGCTTTGCTTCAAACTACCCTATTCACTTTGCAATTACAACTATTTTTATCCATTGTGGGCCACAAGAAATCTTGTTTTTCTCAGATGGTACTGCTAATAATCCCCAGATATTATAAATGACCCCTCATTTCTTGTCCCTTATCCCTTATTTCAAACACAAGGCTGGATTTTAAAGGCCTGAACCCCTGGGAGCCATGGGCTACTGTTGCCTTTACATGCCACATTAAAAGAGTTTGCCATGTTAATGTATCTTTTTATCAGCACTCTCACTTACAATAACAACATACTGGACTCCAAAAAACAACAACATATGATTTTTTACTATAGAACACAAATCAGTGATGACAAAAATGAGATGAGACAAAAAACAGGTGTGATCTTCCTTTTTTTGTCTACTTAATGGACAAGTGGACAAGTCCTGCTGCATTGTGTGGCTTCCTTGCAGACATCTCACCCTTCCTTACTTCTACAGAAGTGTTTTTATTGTTAATATAAAATAACGATTTTTATAACAGATTTAAATGATCCACATGTACTGGTGCAACACACACTAACACACCACCACCACATCAGTGTCACTACAGTGAAGCAAATGATCCAAATAGTACCTGCCTCATGTTGGTCTGTAGGGGTCCTGATCATTGAAGAACATAGTGAAAGGAGGCTGACAAAGTATACTTAAGTTACGTTCACATTACGAGCCACATTACTCAAATCGGATTTTTTGCTCAGATCAGATTTATCTATCTTGACGGTTCACATTCACAAATGTAAGTGAGCTGTATCTGTGTAATGTGAATGAATATGCACCTGAAAAGGCTCGCAATCACACAGTGATACATGTATACACGTCACCTTTGACAGCAATAATAAAAAATGGCATATTTGTGCAGGGTTGCAAAAATACAGTCACCAGTAAAACGTAACTTTTTTTTTTTAGGGTTTTTGCACTAAACAAAAAGAAAAACTGAATGAGAAAGTAAGGTTTGAAGAAGATTTACATTTTAAAGCTCATTAAAATTTATGCGTCACTTTAGATTTTGGGTTAGTTACCATTTGTTTAATGTGACTTTCTTATAAAACCAGTAGGGATCTGGCAACCCTGTATTAGTGAGACTGATGTTAGTAAAACTGGTAAACAGACGTGTTAGTAGCTGATGTGTGATGGTGTTTAGCTCAGGAGGACAGTAAACAGGTGCTGGACTGTACATGATCAGGTGAAGAAGGTGAATAAATGCCAGCTGGCTGCTTTTACTGTTTTTACAGCGACGTGAGTAACCGAGAGAAGCCAACGCTGCTCACACACTACACACATGCGTACAAGCAAAAAGACATTTAATCTGATCTTACCTCACATTCAAGTCACATCCGGATCGGATATGTATCTGATCTAGAACCACATATGAAAGTGACTCAGATCTGATGTGAAAAGATGGGATTTGACGTCCACACGGTCCTGAAAATTAATTGGCTAATTGGCTACTACTAAATTGGTAAGGGGATAAAAATTGGAAAAAAAGAAAGAAAAAAAAAAGAAACTGGACTGTAGTCTGTAATTGTAGAACTACAACGTCCACCTATATCAGTGATCCTCACTATTTTTTTCAAAAGAGCCATATTGACAGATCAAAGTCAAGGAGAGAGCCACAATATCACCCCACGTCACTCAAATAATGTAAAAAAATAAACAACCCACCTATGGACTAAACCTTTGCTCACTGAATATATTGCTCTAGCTAGCTTATAGAATCGCTGCTGCCATGTAGCCACCCTGCTGCAGGGTTGCCAGGTCCAACTAAAATATCCAGCCTAAAGTCAGTCTAAAACCCGCCCTTTAGAAGCTTAAACTAGCCCAGAATATGTCTGTCACACGTTTGGAGCGAATGGCAAAACGACTGTGTACGAGTGTACGACTTAGTATTTTGTTTATAAGGGATTTATTATGATTATTGCTATTTATCTTAAAGTCATTAACAATATGGTAACATGAGTGTTTTATTAGTTCTTTTATAAGTGTTAAACCGTGAACCTGGCAACAGCAGAGTCTCGTGCAGCCTACTGTTGGAAACAGTGCCTGTGTTGCCAGGTTCCACAGTATCCCCGATTTGGAACCAACTTTAATTGAGGCAAAATGAGAGGGCATGAGAGGGCAAGTGCTTTCGTAACCGGTCACGAGAGCCACCAATAAAGCACGGTGAGCCGCATGTGGCTCGGGAGCCGTGCAATGAGTATCCCTGAGCTATATGGTCGGTGGACACTGAGTGTATATCCTTAAAAGCACAGTATCACAGACTGTTTAATTATCAGAGATAGAGAGGTTGATAAATGGTCAAAAAATGGACTGTTATTGGAATGGATTGAATGTTTTAGTACAAAAACACCATACAAAAGTCACTGGAACTCATTGGAAAAATAAAATGTGAATGATATGAGCATTTTAAGCCAATTAGTCTTTTTCTAACTGAACTGTGAACTGTTTGCGTGTTTCTGTATGAGCTATATAATATATGTGCAGTACTATTAAATCTGTGAGAGTGTATATACAGTATAACATTCTGTTGAACTAGTGCTCAGTGGTGCTAATTATAAGCTTTACTTCACGCTCCATAAACCTCCCTGTATGCATTTATTGCTCGTAAACTATTAGCCGCTATGTTGTGCATATGGTTTTAAAGGAGTAGTCCAGCATTTTACAATCTAATCTCTTTGTGTTGTACATGTTATATAATCATTTACCACACACAAACATTTCAGTGCATCTCTTTGTGCAAAAAGGAGCATAAAACTTGGCGTGAATCACACGTATAATAGATGCCAATGGGCAGTTGCTGAATTCTATGAATATATACATTTTAAACAGCTGACAGTGTATGAATAACTATGTAAACTATAGATTTTGCTCTTAAACTGGTCCGTCTGTCTTATCAAAGCTTGTTTTTTTCCAGTTTTCAGTAAGACAGTACATTTACAGCCAATTAATGAACAGAAGCAGTTAAAAATATTAATGAAACTGATCATCTGAGATAACACTCAGCTATAACAAATGATTTAATCGTGATACTCATCCATCCCTCCGTCCATCCATTATATAATGTTTATTACTGGTCCGGGTCACGGTGAGTCCCCTATCTATTCACCAGTCACAGGGCAGAACAAGACATTACACACTATCATAGCTAAACCCAGGACAGGGCGCCAATTCATCACTGGGCACATACACACCAGGACAATGTAGAGTACTCAGTTCACCTGACCTCCATGTTTTTGGACTGTGGGAGGAAACTGGAGACCCCGGAGGAAACCCACGTAAACACGAGGAGAACATGGATGATGATACTCCATCCATTGTCTTCCGCTTAATCCTGATCAGGGTCCAGTGAGTCCTCTACCCCTTCACTGGGCGCAGGGCGTTAAACTATCCTAGCTAAGCCCAGGACAGGGCGATCATGTATAAATTATATTAATGTAACAGAAAGTCTTTGTTTATTAGCCTGTAAGAACTTTATTAGTAAAGAATCTTGTTAGCACTTATTAAAGGTCAAAATGTCAATGTTGAAGCTGATAAAGATGACAAATTGTCTGGTAGATGTTCTTATAACTGTTCAAACATTTAAAAATGCTTAATAAGGGCGGCACGGTGGCTTAGTGGTTAGCACGTTCGCCTCTCAGCGCTGGGGTCTTGGGTTCGAGTCCCTATCTGAGCGGAGTTTCCATGTTCTCCCCGTGTCTGCGTGGGTTTCCTCCGGTGACTCCGGTTTCCTCCCACAGTCCAAAAACATGGGGATCAGGTGAATTGGGTAATCTAAATTGTCCGTAGGTGTGTATGTATGTATGTATGTGTGTGTGTGTCTGTGTGTCGCCCAGCGATGGATTGGCGCCCTGTCCTGGGCTTAGTTGGTTAATGTAATGCCCTGCCCTGCGCCCGATGAGGGGGTGGGGGACTAACCGCGACCCTGATAAGGAATAAGCGGGTGGGATAATGAATGAATGAATGAATGAATGAATGAATACAGTCTAAATATGAAAGTGGTTAGCATGTTCGCCTCTCAGCGCTGGGGTCTTGGGTTCGATTCCCCATCTGAGCGGAGTTTCCATGTTCTCCCCGTGTCTGCGTGGGTTTCCTCCGGGGTCTCCGGTTTCCTCCCACAGTCCAAAAACATGGAGGTCAGGTGAATTGGGTACTCTAAAATTGTCTGTGTGTGTGTGTGTGTGTGTGTGTGTGTGTGTCACCCAGCGATGGACTGGCGCCCTGTCCTGGGCTTATGCATTGACTAATGTAATGCCCTGCCCTGCACCCAGTGAGGGGGTAGGGGACTAACCGCGACCCTGATTTTTTGGGAGTTTGGGTCAGTCAAAGTCAACAATAAAGTAGTGTGTGAGTAGATTTTACCTCCTGATTCAGGGCAAAAAAATAACTTAGATATTATATTTAAAATATATCTTAGCAAGTGAAATCATTTTAACTCTAGTGTAAATGTCTAATATTTCTCATTTTGAGAATTTGCTAAACTTATTACCTTACAATGTTTATACCGTATATAATTAATTTAGCTTGTTTAAAGTATTTGTCTTGAGCAAAGTCATCTGTGGTTCAGTGAACTACAGCGCTGACATTATGATCAAAGGATCACAGGATCAAATCCCAGTTATGCCGCTTGCCATCTGTACCTGGGGCTTGAGAGAGCAAAATTGGCCAGTGCTCCCTCTGGGTGCGTAGATGATGCTTTCTCTCCATCACTACTAAATAATGTCCATCAGAGCTGGGGGTCCTGTGGGTTCTTCCCAGCATTTTGGCTGCCCATTGGTGATGTATGGGCAGCAGTTTGAAAAGAGGCGGAGCCTGACTTCACAAGCATTGAAGGAGGCTAGTTGGGTGATGGGGAGTCCTAGTGGATGGGTGGGTTGAAATTATCTGGCAATATAGTGATATAATTTTACTTAATAAAATTATGTATAAGTAAATATGTCACATTTTAAGTGAAATGCTTACTCCAAATGAGAAATGTCAGACATTTAGTGTAGATTTAATGAGATATTTTGCCATGTTGGCTTTTAACTGATGTACAGTATATCAAATGTGTTTTTTTTTCAGCCTGACTCTTAGTGCAGTGTATACAGGTCAAGGACTCAAGTCTGAACAGGTCCCGTCAAAGGCCAATGAAAATTGAGTGTGAAAAGTAAACAACAGGCTTGTGTTCATGTGTGCAGTGGAGAACAAGCCAAGTGAGTTGTAGCAGGAGCATCACTAACTGCATCATGTTAGTGCTGAAACATGTTTTATCTGTGAATCAATAAACAGTCATATCAGAATATTATATCATGACCATCCCTGGTTTGGAGTGAACTCGGCCTGATGCCACATGACGGGGTTTACTGCATGTGATTTCGTTCCACCTCATGTACTACATGTGATGTGAATGACAATAAAGTCTCCTTGAATCCTTGTATAAATAAGCGAGCACACCAGTTAGGTGTAGTAAAGCGTAAAACCATTATCATGGTCACAGGACGTGATTTGACTGATGCCCTTGATAATAGGGTACTCGGTGAATCACGGAAAGCACTAACTTTGTGGGATGTTATAGAGTTGCCGTAGTGACGCTGTACCCATAATGGACTTCTTGTACATTGACTGCCTCACAATGGCATAACAGTGGTGCCTCACATACCATTGATGCCAGAGGGGAATGATGACTCCAGCAGGTGGTACAGAGCAATCAACACACGACGGTTACCCTCTGTAATGAACACAAGAGCAACAAAATGTGTCATTGAGTGAACACTTAGAGCCAATTGTGGGCATTCCCACTATTACGTAAGTGCTCATAATATTCTGATTTGACTCTGATATGCTTGCGTGTTTACATCTCATAGGTAACCTTTGTTTTGGGGCGTGTTTGGTTTGGGTTAGCTGAGGTTTGAGAAGTGTAGTCATTTTATTATCGGCGGTGCAGCTTTAGTACAGTACAGGCTCCGCCCACACCACTACTTTCATAACATATGACTATATTCTCCCCTCTGGAGGATGCATAAATAGGTGCATATTATTTAAGCATTTCAGCAACTGCCCATTGACTTCTGTTGTAAGTCACCTGTGAGTCAGCATGTTTTCTGTTCTGTAAGTCCAGTGAAACGTATTGAAATGATAATCTGTGCTAAACATCTGTATGATGCAGATACAGCAGGTAGAGGGTGAAGTGAAAAATGAGCAAGTGTTCCTTAAATTGTTCTTAAATGCTGAGGTAGAATGCTTCCTCAGAGTTAAACTACTCTACTCTCTCTCTCTCTCTCTCTCTCTCTCTCTCTCGCTCTCTCTCTCTCGCACTCTCTCTCCATCTCTCTCATATCATCTCTTTAACTCTCTACCCTCTCTGCTCTTTCAGCGTCTTTAGGCTGATACCATTGTAATGTACAGAATGCTCTCAGAGGACCTGCAGTCCAAAGTGGTGTGTGTGTGTGTGTGTGTGTGTGTGTGTGTGTGTGTCTATTAATAACCAACATTAAGCATCTGGCTCTTTAGGGAGCAGCCATTGTGAAGATGAACTGCTGTGAGGTCCAGCACAATGCTGTCTCATTATTGCAGGCACACACACACACACACACACACACACACAGTCTCTAACACAGTCACACACAGGCAAGGTGGTCACACTCTTACATTTTTATTATCCTTTCCACAGTATTTGACAGCAGGTCATCTTCAATGACCCTCCTCCCCCAACACACACACACACACACACACACACACACACACACACACAAACACACTTGCACACCACTCGCCATTTTCACACCAAAGGAGAGAGCGTGGTAACGCTTTTTCTAGTGTACAGTTCAAAGTATCTCACAAAAGTGCCTACACCCGTCACATTTCTGCACATATTTGTTTCTTGGGACAGCACAATAGAAATGAAAGTTGATTATAACTCAGGGTAGTCAGTGTACAGCTCGTTTAACAGTATAGATTCTGATCATATTTATATTTATATTGGTACATTGAGCATGAAATTTTCACACAATACAAAGTTCTGCTTGCAAGTGATGCCAAATTAAAAACATCAACAATGGAGATACGAGGTTTTGTTCTTGATATAAGCAGCTAAGCATCTGTTCAAACTCTGTTCATTTTGGTTGGTGTCAATAGAACATGGAAATACAGAGAAATGATGATTTAAATTTGCTATAAAAGTTATGTTTATTCATCAGTAAACGTAGTGAGGTGGGAGGGGCGAGATGCCCAGAATGAAGCCATAGAGTGAGGCTGGGCCTGATACCTGGTGAACAAAAAAGGAATATCACGCCTTTGTTGTAAATAGTTGTTTATAGCTTCATCGTATCTTGTTTTTTTACATTATGTTAATTTATAACTTGTGTAAACATTTTCAGTCTTTAAAAAGCTTCATTGAACATGTTTTTGCTTTTTACAGTGAACGTAATATTTACCAAATCCAATCTAATAGTTTTTAGGTCCAGTATGTTGATATAAGTGAAAAAGTCATTGGACACATAGATGGTGGACTGAAACAGATGCCAAATATTAGCAAAAGGAAATATTTTAGTGCGTTTTTTTAAAGTCAAATTCAGTGTATTAAAAGATGGCCAAAGGGTTAAAGCAACCTCATGAACTGAGATGCTCAACAGCAATGATTGACCACACCATCTCCCATTAGAGCCTCACATCTTTAACACTTAAAGTTTCTGTTTTTTTTATTTGATTCATTTTGTTTTATAAGTCATCTACCTTCTGTGTTTATAGTTCTATATCAGTTCATGTATGTATTGTCAGTCAGCTGAGTTAGCCCCACCCCCTAAGGAGCACTCTCAGCAAGCTTTGGCCCCCTTAGCCAATCAAGCTCTTCTCTTTAAGGCTGTTAAAGAGACACATGCTGGAGCTGAGGCGAGTGTGAGTTTTCCTCAGGCTGAGGGAAATGCTCCGTCATATCAGGCTCAAGCCCTGACAGATGTGGGCCAGAGCAAGGTTATCAGGGCAAGGTGGAGGCACAGAGGAGCCGGCGGTGTGATTTACGCCCACGCTGGTCCTGAAAGAGAAGATTTTAGCCTCCTCGACTTGCAGCCTCTATTCTTCAAGTTCTTGATAGAATGTGAAATGGTTAGCATATCTGTGGCTGGAAGACGACTGTGCAAATGTGGTCAGCAAATAGTACAGCAGTGGGCGCGACGTACACTTTACTATGTGTGGCTGTATTTGTGGTGTTGGATTTTTGTTTTAAAGACAGATGCAACATCAGTGAACAACCACCACATCGCTAAACTCTACAAATACTGTAATACTACTGTAACAATACTGTAATACTACTGTAATAGTACTGTAACAATGCTGTAATACTACTGTAATAGTACTGTAACAATACTGCAATACTAATGTAATAGTACTGTAATAGTACTGTAACAATACTGTAATACTAATGTAATAGTACTGTAACAATACTGCAATACTAATGTAATAGTACTGTAATAGTACTGTAACAATACTGTAATACTAATGTAATAGTACTGTAATAGTACTGTAACAATACTGTAATACTAATGTAATAGTACTGCAATAGTACTGTAACAATACTGTAATACTACTGTAATAGTACTGTAACAATACTGTAATACTAATGTAATAGTACTGTAATACTACTGTAACAATACTGTAATACTACTGTAATAGTACTGTAACAATACTGTAATACTATTGTAACAATACTGTAATACTAATGTAATAGTACTGTAATAATACTATAACAAAACTAATACTACTGTACCAATATTGTAATACTACTTTAATACTATTGTAATAATACTGTAATACTATTGTACCAATACTGTAACAATACTGTATTACTGTAACAATAGTGTAACACTGCTGTAACAATAATGTAATACTACTGTAATAATACTGTACCAATACTGTAATACTACTGTAATACTACTGTAATAATACTGTAATACTACTGTAATAATACTGAGGGAATACTGTAATACTACTATATAAATAGTTTTTCTGTACAATTCCAATAGAATAAATAAAAAAATTAATAGTGCTGCTACTACTACTGATCATAATAATTATATATAAAAATATGAATTATTATTTTTATCAATAATGGTAACCCCATACAAATAATTAATAATAAGAATGATAAAAATAATTAGCACAACATTACTATGATTATGATCACAATGATGATGACAATGATGATGATGATGATTTTTAGTTAGTTAGTTAATTGTAGTAATAGTATTAGTAAACCAAAATTGTTAATATTAGCTTCAGTTGTAATAAGTTATTGTAGTAAAAAATATTAATAATGGTAGTATTTATTACTACTACTACTATTAAGTTTTTTTTTATTAATAATTGATTTATCATGATTGTTAAGCTCTGTATCTACACAGAGCTGTAGAGTCTCCAGAGACTATTTTGAGCAGTTTTTTAAAAACCTGTGTAAGTGCATTGATCAGTGACTGGCTCTGGGATTGATTGTTGTGGCTCTTTTGATATGTAGCTGTGATGGATGAGATGTCTTTACAGAGGACAAGAGGTTTTGTCAGGATTACCCCACAACTGTCTGACTGATTTAGCCTTTACTGCTAGCCCACTGACCTCTCCACATCTACTGATTTCTACTGATCACATGCAAAGTTAAACCTCAGTGAATGCAATGACTCAGCTATCACAGTACACTATTTCCCCTGACACTAAGACATAGTCGCTCCACCAGGGCACAGTTTGGTAACTACAGAGTGTTTCATTAGGGTGAATAGATGTCCTCATTTTTACTGTAATTTCAGTGTTATTCACAGAGTAACTTACCACCACCACATCAATGTCACAGCTGTGCTGAGAATGAACATTGAGGAACAAGGTGAAAGGAGGGTAACAAAGTTGATAACATGGACAGTGAGTGTAGATACAAGGAGGTGGCAGATTGGTGTGTGTCTTTGGTTCACAGCAGTTCTTACACTGTCTGTTTCAGGGTTGCCAGATTTGTGATTTTCCACCACATTGATTTATACAACACAGTCTCACAATGAAAATGTTGCTGGGTTGACTTTCTCAAAATGCTCCACCCAAACGTCAATCCACCGATGTTCAGAAACCCTTGGATTTTGCGTCATCACCCAAGTGCAGAAAAAATCTGGCAACCCTGGTCTATTTGACAATGGGGAATCCCTCCTGAGTCCCAAATGAAAACTGCTCTTCCTCTTCTTTCTGTCTCTCTCTCTCTCTCTCTCTCTTTCTCTCTCTCTCTCTCTCTTTCTTTCCCTTTCCCTCTTTCTCTCTTCTCTCTATCCTCTCTCTGTCCTCTCTCTCTCTCTCTCTCTCTATCATTCTCACACCCCACGTTTATTGCTGTTTTCATATTTGGCCCAGCTGTGAGCCATCTATTATTCAGCTTTAATCTCCACTACAGGAGTCATTAGTACAGAGAGAAGGAGAGTGAACGAGAGACTGAGAGACAGAGTGAGAGAGAAAGAGAGAGAATGGAGACCTGCAAGTGTCCTATTTCTCCTTAACATATCCGTCTGTTCTTGTTTACCTATTCCTCTTCATTCGTCTGTATCATTTGCATTGTCTCATGCTGGCTCTGTGTCTCTGTTGTTTTGACTTGAGGAGATGAAGGAGGATGAGCATAGCTGCACTGCTACACAAAAAGAAGGTGTCAGTAGGCAGCATTGTGAGGTGTCTGAGAGCTGAGACAGACTTCTTAGGGGTGCATATTGTGACGTAAATGCTGTTTATGTAGAGAGCTCACTAAGTATTGAGCCTCAGTGTTTCTTCACTTCATCTGTAAGTGGTATTAATGTTGAGGCTGACTGCTGTATATGTAGATGTAATACATGTTGTCACTGTCAGAACAAAACCTTGTATCTCCAACATATTACGTTTTAGGAGAAGAAAGACACCGTTCGTCATTTTTAATGGACTTCACATTCAACTTTTTTTGCCAACATGATTGGACACAGTGGAACTTGACCTCCACATTTAACCCATCCATGCAGTGAAACACACACACTAGTGAACACACTTGGCTGTGAGAACATGAGGCCCGAATTGGTGAGCAGCCCTATCCCTATCCCAGCCATATCGCTATCCATGATGCCCTGGGAGCAGTTGGGGGTTAGATGCCTTTCTCAAGGGCATTTCCATCATGTGCCTTCCAGTCAGAAGAGCAGCTGCCCCCCATTAAAGTAAAATACATGTAAATGAATTACATTCACGTAAAAAGGAATTTCTTCAGTTTTACAGAAGGTGAAGAACGGCTGGTGTTTTCAAGTTATGTGAAAGAACATGCAACACCGGCTGGAAGAGCTGCATGTGCCTCCCTGAGCATTTTACCTTTTACCTTCAGTCATTACTGATTTACACCTTCAGTTTCATGTATTTATTCTGTTTAATTACAGCTGTGTGTGTGTGTGTGTGTGTGTGTGTGTGTGTGTGCAGTGATGTTCAGCTAGTGTGTATAATTTGACTGTGATTCTCCTGTGAGGCTTGATAGGCTTGACCTTCTCTGTCAGTCTCTCTCTCTCTCCACACACACACACACACACACACACACACACACACACACACACTCTTACTTTGATTCTCTCATTCACTTTCAATCTGCGGCATCTTTAACTGCTCTGTAATTTCAGTGTTATTCACGCTTGTCAGCTAATCACGACGTTGAATCAAGAAGACGACAGCCGGGACGGGGAGGACAGCTCACACTTTTACACAGCAGTTTGTGTTCCTGTTCAATACTACATCTGCATCTGCTGAAGACAACACAGACGAGAAAGACAGAAAGAAAGAAAAAGAAAGAAAAATAAACAAAAGAAAACGAAAAAAGGAAATTAAAAAAGGAAATGAAAAAATTGAAAGCAGAAAGAGAGAAATAAGAAAGGTAGAAAAACAGAAAGTAGAAACAAAAAAGATAGAAGAAGAGCAAGAAATAAAAGGAAAGAGGGAAAGTGGGGAGAAGAAGGACAGAATAATGAGATTATAGGGGAAAAAAAACAAAGAAAGGAACAACAAAAGAATAAAGAGAGAAAAGAAAATGAAAAGAAATGAAGGAGAAAGTGAAAAAGAAAGTAACATAGAAAAAAGAAACAATGAAAGAAAGGAGTGAAGAAAGGAAAAGACAACTGGGAAAAAGGAGAAAGAAAAGAAGGAAGGAAGAGAAACAAGACAATAAATATGGTTTTGAAAATGATTAAAAAACAGAGAAAGAGAAAGAAAGAGAGTAGAAAGTGAAAAAAAGAAAGGAACAGGGAAAAAAGAAACAATGAAAGGAAGGAGTGAAGAAAGGAAAAGACAAAAAGGAAGAGAAGAGAAACAAGACAACAAATATAGGTTTGAAATGATTAAAAAACAGAAAGAAAGAAAGAGAGTAGAAAGTGAAAAAAGAAAGGAACTGAGAAAAACAAAGAAAGGAAGGAGAGAAGGAAGGAAGAGACAAGAGAAAGGTGAAAATGGAAAAAGATTGAAGATGGAAGGTTGTTAGAAATAAAAAAGGTGGAAAGAAAGGAATGATGGAAGGAAAGGAAGAGAAACAAGACAATAAGGGTTTGAAATGACTTAAAAAGAAAGAGAAGGAAAGTAAAAGAAAGTGCAGAAATGAAAGAGTAGAGAGAGTGAAGACAGAAGACAAAGTTGAGTTGCGGTGACGTTCCAGAAGGATTTCTGCTCCATCAATAAGAAGTGAAATATGATGAAGGACACACCTGTAGTGCTTCCTCTTCAGTGTGAAGGAGTTATTGGGCTACTTGAGTTCTTTTTGCTTCTAGCAAAGCGGATTCTCTTGACAGCACTTCTTTTGGAGTATCGAACCTTTTTTAAGGGCACTTTTTCAGTCCTCTTCTCGTATGGAGAGCAGCAAATAAAGCTGTTCTGAAAGCAGGCTGCACTGATCTACTTCAGTCCACTGTAGCTGAAGAGAGCTCTTCATTTTAAGACAAATTCTGCCGTTACTGCAGCATGATGATGAGCAGCTGTACCCACTCACTGTGTATGACATTGATATTCATGGCCACAGTGCTGTCCACACTCCACATGTTCCTGATCTCCTCCCAGCACCACTACCAGATCACACATGGTCACTGTGAACACATGCTGGGTCGGGTCATCAGCAGATATCACTCTGCTGTTCCCAACTGGAGCGGAGGTCGTCCAAAGAGCTCTGACACCAGTACTTCACATTCTGAGGGGCGTAATGGTCGGGAACAATCAATGACTGACCCTCTAACACTGCCAGGTCTTTTGTGGTTACAGTGCACACAGCACTACCGTGAGAAACTTGTGAAATCACAAACTCTGTTCTGAAGACTCCGAGTCTGACATTTTTGAATGCCAAAGCTTTTACTGACATTTTTGTATAATTCCATGTTAATTATTGATAAGGATCAAAAGTCTTTTTGGCATACGCCCCATCCTGGGCTTGAGTATAAGAGCATAGCAGGTCCTACCAAGTAGAAGGAAGGCAGGGGGGTGGAGCCTACCTCCGGACAGCAGGACAAGGACTGCACTGGTGGTGGTGGTGAGGATAAAGGAGGGGAGTGTCATAGCATTAGCAACTGAGATCAGCAGAGTGAGAAGACAAGTTAGTTCTTTATATATACAGGTGGAGGGTTGTGATTGGTTGTAACGTATGTCGGTTCTTCTATGTAATAATGACATTGGGCCTCATCTAAACAACAAAGAAGAAAATTCCCACTTCACCAATATTTTCCAGTTTGTGATTTGTTATTACATAAGAACAGAATCTACCCACACTTAAGAGCCCACTGGCACACATTTAAGTGCCAACATGACTAACGTACAGTGGTAACCCTACTTACGAGCATCCCTACTAACGAGTATTCCAGGTAACGAGTCGAGATCTCGGAATATTTTTGTTTCAGGTAACGAATAAAATTCCAGCTAACGAGTAGGGTAAATTCAAGTATGCCAACCGCTAGGGGTGCGGCAGTCGTAGCATCCCCTAGATGCTAGCGTAGAAGAAGAGGTCAGTCATTACCTTTGACCGCTGTCCAGGGAGGGCATTACATCTTAACTACACACACACGAGGACAAATTAGAGTGCCTAATAAACATGACCACCATGTTTTTGGACTGTGGGAGGAAAGCAGAGACCCTGGAGGAAACCCACGCAGACATGGGAAAAACATGAATGATGATACTCATCCATCCATCCATCCATCCATGATCATCTACTTATTCCTGGTTAGGATCACAGTTGGTCCCCCAGCCCTTCACCAGGCACAGGGCAGGGCATTACACTGTCCTAGCTAAGCCCAAGACAGGGCGATTCTGACCATGGAAACTTCTCCCATAGCGCTTTTCCACCAAAATAACTCTGGTTCTTGAACTGGTGCCGTTCGGGCTTATGAGAACCTCGGTGCTTTTTAGTGAACCAGCCCGC
>BRDA01071365.1:0-10284 GCA_036984385.1 Crenuchus spilurus | reverse complement strand
TTTACTTCTGTTGTGAACAAACCAGTTGTCTCAGGTTGAGAGAATTTAATTGAATTTGATAGATGTAAATGCACTTTATATAGTGTAACTGTTTAGTTTTGCTTTTTTTTTTTTTTTACAAAGATTTGGTATTTTAAAGGATTTTATCCTGCACTGGTCTGTTGATGTGCAATAAATATCAAAAGCTACTCATTTCAACTGACTGAAAACTGCTTTTTCAAAAAATCCTTATTCTTTGACATACCTTTTTTTAACTGTAATGCAAATAGTTACTTTCCCTGGTAACGAGTTACTTTTATTATAGAGTAATTCAGTTACTAACTAAGTTACTTTTTTGAACAAGTAGTGAGTAACTATAACTAATTATTTTTTTTAAGTAACGTTCCTAACACTGGTAATAGGTGACTCAAACATTTTGAGTGTTCACGTACATCATTTCTGCATAGAGTTTAAACATTTGGGATAACACAGCAGTATTTAGATCATTTATACAGAAGAATGTGGAAAGACGCAACAAAGACAAGAATACACACACGTGTTTGTGGGTTTATTATGACACAGTCATGTTTGTAAGCTTTGTCAGTGGTGGACAGTAGTGGAGTATTTTTACTTTACTTGAGTATTTATTTTTTGGTGAACATATGACTTTCACTCCACTACATTTCAAAGACAAATATTGTACTTTTGACTCCACTACATTTCTAGGAAGCTTGCCGTTACTCCTTCCTTTTGGCTCAGCATAGCTTTGTAGTTGTTTTTTTTTTTTGCTTTACTGAAATGCGATTGGCCACTAGAGATGCATGAGGTATCGATAGTTCGATGCTTTTTGATACTACAACACTTCAAATGATTCAATTCTGTAATACTCAACGCTTTTGATACTATAGCTAGTACTATAGATAGTTCCCGTCTTTTAGCCGGATGTGAGCATTTTCACTTCCGTCCACGAGCGTGATGAAGCGTGATGTGCTACATGTTTGAAAGTTTATTTTATTTACTTGCAAGCCTGACAATGGTTCATGTATGTTGGGTTCATGGTTGTAAAAATAGATCTGATCTGGAATTTAAATTAAGCTGGTACACCATTCCAACTGTGCATTTAACACAGGGAGATCAAACAAAACTCAACGAAGAGCATCGAAGGAAATGGCTGGAAAATATTGGTTGAAAAGAACAGCCTTCTAAATATGCTAAAGTGTGTTCAGATCATTTCTTGTCAGGTAAGCCGAATATTTTCATAATCGTCGCATACATGTATCTTCATACACATTCATATATTTTTGTCTTTGTAATTTTTCTAACATTTGTTTTATGTACAATTATAAAAAATAATCAAAGTCTCATGTTATTAAACCTAATGATGTTAAACCAACTTATTAAAATGCAGACATATATTCATATATCCAGACATACTACAAGACTTATTTTGGGACATTATTGTAAGTGACGTTATTTGTATATTAATGACAAAAAATGATCAAATAAATCTATTAATCTCCCATGTTATTTAACATAATGATGTCAATTCAACTTAGTAATATAGAGACAAATATTCTACACATACTACAAGATAAATTTTTGGTCATAGTGATGTTATTTGTTATATATATATATATATATTTGTTATTTATATTTCTTACGGTAATTGTGTGACGGTCCCTAACACTCACTGCTGCTTGTAGCCAAAGTGAACACACATGGCTTCTTCATAACAAGTTAACTTTACTAAATGTTGTGGTTGTAGTTTGTTGTCTTTGTCTATTTCACCACAAAACTGTAACTGTACTGGTGTTTCTGGGTTTTGTTTACTGGTGAGGAAAAGCGGAAATACAAATATCAAACAAATGTACAATATTAAACTAACTTTACCGCAGTTACAAAACAGGCAACAGCGGTAACTTGGCTAAGCGTTTGGCTGACAAGCAGCCCGACCTCTACAAAGAGCTGAAAACTCCACCGGTTGGTAAATAAGTTAATGGCTACGCCACAGAGCTTTAAGTGGTTAGTGAAATATTTCATTTGTAACTGTTTACATCGGCGATAAGCTAATTACTCTCCTTCACATGTGAACTCATGATGATGTTCACGTGTTCATGTTTTCATCTCAGTTAGTCTGTAAAGCATGTAGACTATCTAATCAGTAAATTTAATGTGGTTGTTTTTAAATGGTAAAATATTAGGGCAGTGGTTATAACTTCAAATTATCATTGTTCATCTCACTTTTTACTCAGTAGTCAACTTCCATCACTACTTCAAGTTCATCCAATCAGGCTACCATTAGATAGATAGATAGATACTTTATTAATCCCTTGCGGGAAATTCAGGTTTTTTTTTTTGTTTTGTTTTTTTTAGATAGAAAAAAAATTAGACACCTGTTCTAGACAGGCAGGCGGGGAACCTTAAACAGATAAATAAACTCCCTAACATCTAATTATTGAACCAGAAAAGCCATGTTTGAAGTATGTATTATATAGTAATTTTATTGTTTTATTTAGCAAGGTTTAATTTTAATATAATTTTAAAAATCTGATAGTAAAAATAATAAAAATAGTTCTCCTATTTTTTTATTGCATTTTTATGCTGAAGTTTACAGGTCGTGTAGACTTTTTGTTGCAGATTGGTTCTACATGTCAATACATCATCAGGTGGTTTCAGAAAGTTACAAGGTTCTGTAAAAGCACTCAAAACAATACAGCAATGTACCGATATTAGAAAATATAATTTGCACTTTTGAATACTTGAATATTTTTAAATGTATGAACTTTTGAATACATAAGTATTTTCAAAAGTAAGTACTTCAGTACTTTAACTTAAGTAAACTTTTGACTGAGCAACTTTTACTTGTTGAGTAAATTTTGACCATGAGTATCAATACTTTTACTTAAGTATTAGAGTTGAGTACTTTGTCCATCACTGAGCTTTGTTATTTGCGCAGCTTCTATAAAATGAACTGCTGTTTGTGTGTGTTGCCCAATCTGAACTGTTCTATAGTCTTCCTATAGAAATATATGGGTTCAAAGTTGCTGTGTGTCTTGCTCAGTGATACATTGATGTACAGATCCAACTGAAACCCTCATTCAATCCCACAAAGCTCTAAAACCCAACACATAATACTGTAAGAAGTGTATAGAGAAATTAATCAAATCCTTTACTCTGTGTGTGTGTGTGTGTGTATGTGTGTGTGAAGTTCCTGGCACTGGTGTGCAGTATAATAAATGATTAGTGTGTTGGCTGTAACAGCAGTCATAAATCAGAGTGCTTGGATGCTCTTGCGTTTTAGTTACCAGATGAGAAGATGAAGCCTGGTGGAAGTGGGTGATAGATCAGCTGAGGCTAAAGCTCTTCTCTCAATCTTCAGCACGGCCGCAGACGCCATGCTGTTCCCACTACCCCTCCATCCTCTCTCATCTCATCCCTCAGTGCACTTCAGAGCTCTTTAGTGGCACGGCACATAACAGTGCATTTATATTAGCAAAGCTCAAGTTACAGAGGTTAGAAATTAAAGAACAATAAAGTATGAAACTACATTATAGTCTAAAATGTATAAATGAGAACCGTTAAACATTTCACAATCCATGACAGTGTAACTGACAGTGCATCTTTGTAGATGCTATAAGATTCATCGCTTCAAATAAAAAATACAAGTTTTTGGTAAGAATTTTAATAACATTTAAAGTTTTTATTTCAGTACATTTTTGAAAGTATAAAACGTAGAGATAAAAACGTCTTGTTCTCTCTATCGCCAGGTTTCCAAAACATTCTGAAAATGTTACACCTGTGAACAAAAACTCATCAAAGTGAAGCCAAAGATAAATATTTTGGTGACAATAGGCTGTTTTAACTGTGTGTCTGCAAAGAGATAAGCTGTACATGTTATGGATTTATTTGACTTGCTCTGTATTTGCTCTGAGCAGTCTTCTCCTCATAGTCTCTACATTGTTGTGTTACTGCAGCTCAGAGACACCGAGCAGGACAAGCAATGCCCAAATCATCAAGACTGAAATCTCCACACCACCCCAACAACCACCACCACCTCTTCACATATGAGAACGTAAACACAACAAACTGTTTTCCCTTATCAGGTGGAACAGAGTCATGTGACTTGTGGATTCATGTTTTATTTGAGAAGATGCATCAGTCATTGTCTTTAGTGATCCATGTTATTCCACCATAAAAATCCTTCTGGCTTATTTTGATTTTTGTTTTCTTCAAATTTCCTGCATTCACAAAAAATGTAAACAAGTGGTGGATGGATAAACTGTTTCTCACTTTCTCTCTCTCTCTCTCTCTCTCTCTCTCTCTCTCTCTCCTCTCTCCTCTCTCTCTGTCTCTCTCTCTCTGTCTCTCTCTCCCACTTTCTCTGTCATTCTTTCTTGCTCTCTTTCTCTTATTCTCTCGCTCTCATTCTCTATTGTTCTCTTGTTTTCTTATTCTCTCTTGTTCTCACTCTCTCTTCTTCTCTTTCCATCTATGTCTGTCTGTCTCCCTCTCTGTCTGTTCTCTCTGTCTCTGTCTCTGTCTCTGTCTCTCTCTCTCTCTCTCTCTCTCTCTCTCTCTCTCTCTCTCTCTCTGTGTGTGTGTGTGTCACTGGATAAATTCACTACAGCTGAATGGGTAAAATCTGCATCATTTCAAAAGTAGGTGGCTGAGTGTGTGTGTGCGTGTGTGTGTGTGTGTGTGTGTGTGTGTGTGTGTGTGTGTGTGTGTGTGTGTGTGTGTGTGTGTGTGAAAGAGAGAGAGAGAGAGAGAGAGTAATAAGAGGTACAGTAGCTTAAGCCAGTATAAACAGGTTGTATGCAGTGTATGTTAAGTACTGGCTGTCTGGGTGAAGTGGCATTTGAGCTTAAGCTCACAGAAACACTGAGTAATGACATTCTCATTAAAACAAGAGGAACTAAAGAAACTGAAGGAAAGACAGGAGGCCATGAGAGAGAGGGGTGCGTTTCCCAAAACGTAACCTCGTACTTAAGAACATTCTTAAATTTACGAGTGTTTCCCGAAAGCCTTCGTAACCCACGTCGTACTTAAACTCGTTTGTAAATCTACGAGTGGTCTGACCCTCTCGTAACTCACCAAGTTGTTCTTAACTTGAAGTTCACATGCAGTTCTGTCTGAAAAACTAAAGAGGCCGCTGATCATCCTTTGAAATACGCAACACTCAGCACACACGTGTATATACAAACAAGAATTCATGAACATTTAAATTTTCTTTTAAAAGCGTAATTGTGTCACGTAAATTAGAGCCAGCGTTCTTAGTTCAGTTCTGCGCATACATATACTTATTAAGCTGAAATGATTGTTTTCACAAAATAAAAAAACTAAGATTGCTTAAAGTACAATATATTATTTATTGACATACACATATAAATGACATAAATATTGGTTCTCAATCAAAGACGTCATTTGAGAAGACGCCATAATCATATTTTATTTTTATATTATATGTTATATTATAATATATAAAATTATTGTTTACATAACGATACGTTTGTGGCTTAATAATGAAGAAATGTATGTAAATCGGTGGTTCAGTTTTTGCTGGTCGAGCAAAACGTCATTCTTAAACTTAAGTTCAATTGCTTTCAGGAAACACACCCCTGGTCAGTGTGTCTGTGGCATCATCATTAGGGCTTCTTACTATATTAATATTTGAATCATTAGAAGTCTAGTTGTCATTAGAAGTTTCTTGTCATGTCACTACAGTTAATACTCGTCACATTCAGTTACTGAATCTGTACTTTTGACATGTCTCTGCTCATTTAATTGAGCTACAATTAAAATAGTTCACATTATATTATATTGCCAGTCTTTCTAGAAGTTAAAAAAGAGTCTTCGGGAGCCGGTGTGTGTTATGTTTTTGTAACAGGTTCATACAGACCTCAGCGTGTGTTTCAGAGCGCTGTGTTGACCTTGGCGACTGTAATCGAGAGCTTGCCCAACATACCAGCAGACGCAGGTCGCACAGGCCGATGCCGGAGTATTTCTTTTCACTTTCATCGTTTGCACTGATTGTACCATTTCTCATGTCTAAGTGATTCCTTCTGTATTCAAAAGAGATGTTTCTGCCCAGAGCCGATTCACAGAGTCTGTCCTCTGACGCACCAGCCGAGAGTATGATCACAGAGATGCTCAGGCTTCCATTTTCTCTCCAAGACACGCATCCAGTACAATTTCAGACATTCTCTTCTGGAGTAACGGGAAAGAGACAGAACAAGCAATAAGTACAGGAGCGATTGCTCTGTGGTTGGTTCTGGGAAAGCAGAGTGGATATTTGAAGAATGACTATTGGTCAGTTATTGGGCAGAGATTCAAGATGGCAAATTCACACCAGCTTTATGGAAAATGATCAGTAAGAGATGTAAAGATGGGTTGAGATTAATATTAGAAAAAAAAAGTGTTACAGGTTGCAGTTTTTCTTATGATTTTAGTCATCTGAAATAAAATGTGTAAAACTACAATTTATTGCAGTTAATTAATTGTTAATTAATTGTGAAAGCAGGTTTAGGTTGGAGGCCCATAACTGTTTTGGCTTTCACAATATAGATTTAAATGGAAAACTCCAGAAGTTCACTGTTACAATATATGAGTCATAGTACCGGTACATTTTCTCCATTTTATGAATGTTGATAGAATGTTAATAGCAAAGACAAAATTGGCTGCTTTGGTTTTGCACTGGAGCTACACTCAAAATCAGATTTGCACTGGAGCTGGACAAAATTAGGCTTCAATGATTCTTCAGTTGCTATTTAAATCTATGAAGAAACTGGATTTTTCATTGAAATATTCTTTGTATAGAATACTTTATAAACGTTAGAGACAGTGTTGCCAAGTCCACTTATTATAAGCGACTTTGGGCTTGTTTTTTCTAAAGTCGCTTGCAAATCTCGTGAGTTGCGGGTTGTGTTTTATTAGGCTTGTTTTTGAACGTGAAGGGCTTGGCTTTCTTTCCGAGTGAATCACTTATCTCTCAGCTCCCAGCCTGCCACACATCAATCAGTGCTGTAGACCATCTTAGAGAACTCATTGGATCCACTTTGACAGACAATGAGATCAAAATACACCAAACAAAATGCACTTCATTAATTAATAAATCATGCTGTTACATATGCAAAATTCACTTTTGATCAGAGCTTAAAAGATTTTATGTTATTCAAAGAATTTAAGTTTTTCAAATAATTTACTAAATACTTTGTTATTCAGAATTTTTTTAATTAATAAATTAAAAGTGTTTAGCATAATTTTGGTGTTAGTATAATGTCATAATAAATGTTAACCTTTATACTGTTTAAAAGCGGCCTCGGTTTAACAGAATATGGTGGGTTGCCAGTTGGGTTTATTTTGGGCTTGTTGTCATAGAGCTGTTTGCTTGTTTATATCACGAGATCTGGCAACACTGGTTAGGGGTGGTAGATGGTATGAGAATCGATGTTTTTCACAGGCTTGGCTGCACAAATTTAAATGATTTCATCTTCTCAGTGATTTCTTTACTCACTTCATAAGGATTTGGGGAACACATTGATCTCCATGTTTTGCAAGCAGCATCTTTTCAACTCTTGGCCTCTTGGACGTATTTTAGGGAGGCTGTTTATTCTAAAGCTGTCAATGACGATGCTTTATGTGTCTACAGTAAGAACCTGTTGGCAGGTAATAACAGACCTGATTGTCAGTCTTGTCATGGGTGACCGCGTCCTCTGGTGCTCAGCCTGGCTCTGCTTTTACAACACTCCTGACCACTCGTTGTGTTTCTTCATACCTAAAGATAACAGTCAGAGCAGAAGGCAAACTGATGAAAAGCCTTGTTAAGTGGGTGATCCTAAACCTTTTATACCCAAATGTGTTTCTTCAATGAGGTTTTTTCCTCTTTCTCACATTTTCTCGCCCTTTTTTTTCGTCGTTCGACCGGAGAGTTTATGGGTTTATATTGGGGCAGAATTCATGGGTCATAAAAGCGACAGTGTACAGTGCAGTCACATAAACTTTCATAAGTCCGGCAGTGCAAAAACACACCCAGCTACTGGTGTGAGCTACAGAAAATCTCTCTCTGTCTCCCTCTCTCCCTCTGTTTACTTTAAGTGCCACTGGTGGACTTATCAGCCTGAAATATGGGAAGGAAAATAATTGAAAGCAAAGTTATTTATTATCTGTGAACTCCAATTCGCTCCTAATGCCAATGCAATAAGTAGCAGCTAATGTAAACAGAGCGGTACAGGGAGGGATTCAGAGCGATGACGGATGACTGTAGCTATGCTCCGAAACATTCCTCCGTTATAGCTGAACCCAGGAGAACACTATTCCAGCCTAATACATTCCAAAGCAGCCACGCATCAGAGCATAAAACAAATGTAACCAAAACAGCTCTCCCATCATTCTCGCCTTCTCTCTCTCTCTCTCTCTCTCTCTCTCTCTCTCTCTCTCTCTCTCTCATCCTCTTCTCTGCTTCATCACTGTTCCTTTGCTTTGCTTGTATTTGCTGTTGCCCACAGGCACATTGCTCTTTAATTCCCATGCAAGATAACATGAAGTCACAGCATGTTTGTTACTGGAGAACAAGAAAGGGAATCCCTCACAACACACAGCGAGAATCCATTCACCTCCAAAAAGAAAAGTATATTGTCTCCTTTCCTCTTGGCTGCCGTGAACTCATCTTCCAGGAGATCTCTGTAGGAGCTAATCTTTCACAAATTCTCTGTAGGACAGTGCATATTTATTTTGAAACTACACTTTTGCAGAGACCTCATGCTTGTTCCACATTAGGGTATCTGATTCAGCCCTGCAAAAAACTTTTTTACAGATTCTAATGAAATAGATTTAAGATATACTGTTCATCAAACATATTTCTATACACATTATCCACTTTATCAGAAACTCTTTCCTTGTACCGCCATCCATGGACTTTATGAGGTTCACGTGCTTTATAGATTCATACACTGTGAAAAAAACACTGTAAATGAACATTTACAGTGCATCTACTGTTATTTATTTTAACAATTAGAATTATAGTATAAACAGAAAAATAAATGTATTTTTACAGTCATTTTATAGTACATGACAGCATGTTACTGTTATTTTACAGTGCCTCTATTGTAATTTAACAGTTAATGAGTTAATGTATACTGGATTACACTAGTTTTAATGCATATGCTTCCACAAATAAAAAGTGGAAGTCCAAAGTTCTATACAGTTGAATTAATGACAGACTTTACTGAACTCATGAGCATAACATGCTGTTTAAATAACATCATAAACCATGTAGCACTGATGTGAACATGTGACAGTGAAAGGGCAAAAAATAAGAGAGAGATATTGAAAGCTAAAAGTGAGAAAACCTGACTACAGCGTTGGGGTGGTATCTTCAGGTATGGGTTGGTATGACAAGTGCCTGTACAGCAAACAATAAAACATGTCGAACAACAATGTATCTTACTGCTTTTTTGATGTTTATATCTCTTTACCACAAGTGGCTCTGCTGCTTTCCTGGCCACCACTGTAAATAAGAATTAGTTCTTAATGGCTTACCTGGTTAAAGGTTAAATAAAAAATAAATGTCAGTGGTAAAATGTAAAAATATGAAGTCGGAAGTTGTGTAGCATGAACTGTTGTAAATTTAAGCTAAGTTTTAAGATGAGCTTATTTCACTTTAAATTAAAATCCAGTTTTTAGGAGATATGAGTGAGTAATGACTTCTAAAACAAAGCACATTATAACAATGAAGAATTTTTTTGACTATGATGACCAAGGCTTTAAACATAATGAGGCTAGAGTAATGCTGAAAATCACAAATCACTGTTATAATACTGTGATTTTAAACCATGAAATCAGTATTAGCATTAGCTTGTAAACTAGCCAGCAACCTACTCAACTTACACTGTCTAACTGCTAATAGATATGCTAATATGTTAGCTAACTCTGTATGTACTTTCTCAGCTAATGCTTGTTTTCTTTGCTATTTATTAATAATATTTGTAACAAGTAAGAAAACAAAACTTCATTAGATTAGATTCAACTTCATTGTCATTACACATGTACAAGTACAAGGCACCAAAATATAGTTTAGCATCTAACCAGAAGTGCAATAAGCAATCAATGCAGGATTTACAGTAGATACATTATATACAGTATATATTCAGAGGTATGGACAAATATATAATAGAGGAAATATATTATAGATGTATTGTAAACTATTGTAAAACAAACCGGATTCCAAAAAAGTTGGGACACTAAACAAATTGTGAATAAAAACTGAATGCAATGATGTGGAGATGGCAAATGTCAATAATTTATTGG
>BRDA01071359.1:0-16390 GCA_036984385.1 Crenuchus spilurus | reverse complement strand
GTTGGCTGTTTTTATAAAATTTTTGCTTATTTATTCACCTATATGGAAAGTGTCCTTGGGTACCTATAGAAAGGCACTATATAAATGGAACTTATTATTATTATTATTATTATTATTATTATTATTATTATTATTATTATTATTATCTTTTACCCTCCTTTGGCAGGTTATAAACATTTTTTATTGTTCCTGATTTCCAGCTATTCTTCATTGTGAAAGATGTTTAGTTCTGTAAGAATCTTGCGCTGTTTTAAGTTAATTCTTCCCTCTACCAATGAAATGATCTGTGCCACTGACTGCAGCACAAGACCAACACATGATAGATCCACCCCCATGCTTAAAAGTTGGAAGGGTGTTCTTTACATGAAATTCTCCATAATTTTTAAGACCTAGCTTTTTACTTATTGGTTTGTCACAGTTTTTTCCACAACAACTCAGGAGTCTGACAAATCTTTCTTGGAGGTCTATTGTAGACAAATGGGGAAGGGGAGTTGTTTTGTTGCTTTATTACTTCTATGAGCAGTTCTTTCTGAAAATGTTCTTGGTCTTCCTGATGTTGCTGTCTTCTTTTAGTTTTCTCCTATTTTTTCATTTTCAGAGTGCTAGGCAGCTGCTTAGATGAGGCCAGTGGTGATTGTTGGGATAATTTAAAAAGGTTTAAAGAAATTCAGTTTAAAGTGTCTTAAAACTTAAAAAGGTTTAAGGAGTCAGTATGAAAAGTCAGTATTTATAAAGCTTTGGAATTAATGTACAAGCCATATCCAAAACAAACAAATTAAGATCTGCAACCTCAGTAAACGGAGCTCAGTTCATTTGGTTTACTTTTTCACTCAAAATTAGTAGAAAATGAAAATATTACCCCAGTCTTGATTAAAATGTTGAAATTAATGTTACATCTTTAACATTTTGCTTTTTGGAGAGATCTTCTACTCAATTAACTATTAGTAACATTAATAAAAGAAATTTTGAGCAGGGGAGCACAAATTTTTGCATGCCATTCTATCATCCATTACCTGAAATATGAATGTATTTCAAAGTCAAAGTCAAAGCAGTTATGTAGCAGTTAAAATATGAAGAATGTTACATCCATGCTTCAATCAACCTGCAGTCTAGATCATTAAACTGACATCACATGAAAGTAATTTCAGCTATTGTATAACAACACCAATTACTCATATTGTAGGCAGCTACTGCCTTTGCAAGTAAACCAGCACATTTAACAAAATTGTGCAAGTTTGTAGGTATTTTGGCATGGCTGACCCTGTGATAAGATAATTCTTTATTAGTCCCACAGTGGGGAAATTCAAAGTGTCACAGCAGCAAAGGAACAGTGAAGTACTCAGTAATAGAAAGTGGTATTAAAAAGGACTCTGAGTAATTTCTATAAAACATAAGTACAACAATATAAAACATAATAAAACTTATCAAAACTGTGAAAAATATTTACAACTAAATGTACATGACTGTTGTACATGGAAAATTGCACATTGGTAAATTAAAATATTGCACATAAGGCTGTATAAATATCACATTACAAATACTATATATATATATATATATATATATATATATACACATGTGTGTGTGTGTGTGTGTGTGTGTGTGTGTGTGTATATATATATATATACAAACCGGATTCCAAAAAAGTTGGGACACTAAACAAATTGTAAATTATGGTGGAAAATAAGTATTTGGTCAATAAACAACCAGCGAGAATTCTGGCTTTTACAGACCTGTTAGTTCTTCTTTAAGAAGCCCTCCTATTCTGCACTAATTACTTATTAATAACTTATTAATTACTAATTAAAGGGACAACATTTTAGACCTGCACAAGGCTGGGATGGGCTACAGGACAATAGGCAAGCAGCTTGGTGAGAAGGCAATAACTGTTGGCACAATTATTAGAAACTGGAAGAAACACAAGATGACTGTCTGGGGCTCCATGCAAGACCTCACTTCATGGGGTAAGGATGATTCTGAGAAAGGTCAGGAGTCTGCCCCGAACTATACAGGAGGACTTGATCAATGACCTGAAGGGAGCTGGGACCACAGTCCCAAAGAGAACCATTAGTAACACACTATGCCGTCATGGTTCAAAATCATGCAAGGCATTCAAGGTCCCCCTGCTCGTGCCAGCACATGTCCAGGCCCATTTCAAGTTTGCCAATGACCAGAGGAGGCATGGGAGGTCATGTGGTCAGATAATGCCAAAATAGAGCTTTTTGGTACTCAAGTCCACTTGCCATGTTTGGAGTAAAAAAAATGCTCAGTTGCATCCCAAGAACACCATACCTAATGTTAAGCATGGGGCTGGAAACATCATGCTTTGGGGCTGTTTTCTGCAAAGAGGACAGCATGACTGATCTGTGTAAAGGGAAGTATGAACGGGGCCATGTATCGTGAGATTGTAAGCCAAAACCTTCTTCCATCTGTAAGAGCATTGAACATGAAACGTGGCTGGGCCTTCCAGCATGAAAATTCTCCCAAATACACTGCTCGGGCAGTGAAGGAGTGGCTCCGTAAAGGTCCTGGAGTGGCCTAGACAATTTGTGGAGGGAGCTGAAAGTTTGTGTTGTCCAGCAACAGCCCCAAAACATCACTGCTGTAGAGGAGATTTGCAGGGAGGAATGAGCCAAAATACCAGCTACAGTGTGTGCAAACCTGGTGAAGACTTGCAGGAAACGTTTGACCTCTATCATTGCCATGTTACAAAGTACTGAGTTGAACTTTTGTTATTGACCAAATACTTATTTTCCGCCATAATTTACAAATAAATTCTTTAAAAATCCTACAATGTGATTTCCTGGATTTGTGATTTCTTAACTTGGTTAACATCATCCTTTCTCCCTTGAATTAGCTTGTCTATTCTCCTCCTGCCTGTGGCAGAGATGCCACTGCCCCAGCAGACTCTCCATAAAAGATGGCTGATGCCATTACTTCATCATAAAAGGTCCTCAGGAGTGGTCCCTGCATTCAAAATGAACTCAGCCTCCTGATCAAGTAGAGTCTGCTTCAACCCTTTCTGTAAAGTGCAGTAATGTTAACTGTCCTGTCCAGTTTATTGTTCAGGTGAACTCCCAGGTTCTTATTTCTGCTCCCAGGCTCTTAAGAAACCACCCATGCATGCCTGCAGAAATCTACTACCAGTTCTTTGTTCTCCCCTGCGTTGATCTGGACGTGATTCTGCAGACACCAATCCGCAAAGTCCTGAATCATTTCTCTGTACTCGCTGTCGTCCTCATTTGTGATGGCCAATGATTGCCGAATTGTCAACTTCTGTATATAGCAGTTTGGTCATGTCTGCAGTGTACAGGGTGAAGAGAAATGGTTCCAAGACTAATATTCTAACATGTCTATTCTGTGATAGCATTGTGTGTGATAGCATTAGCTTGAACGTATAATGTATTTCTACTTAACAATCTCATTAATCAGAGGATCCAGTGACATTTGATTGAATTAATATATAGGCCATTGACATTGCATGACAAATGTTTTAAATGTGTTTATTAACAACAGGATGCAACAGTTGTGATGGGTTTCAAAAAATCAATTTTCTCCATAAAGAACTACAAGTTTGACCTGAAGTTCCTAATATGGACCTGATTTGGAGTATAGTATAATGCAACTTCGGGTGTCTTTGGTTTCCTCACTTCTTCTGAAAACAAACCCCCATCATGTTGTAAAACCTTCCAGCTAAGCTTTGAATTTACTTCCTTATTATTTCTTTACTATTATTTGTACCTGTGTCTTTTGTGTGCATATAAATAATTTTATTTTTACATTTATTTTAAAACCCCTTTAGAGTTTTGAGAGTTGTTGCATGTTAAGTTCTCTTGTTCCTATGTTTCATGGTATCCTGACTATTTGCTTCTTGTGTTTTGTGTATATTTTCTAAAGATTATGTAGCCTACATATAATAATACAATTATTTTTGAGTTAGCTCTGACTGCCTCATTGTAGAAAGCCCTTATAAAAAGTTTAAAAAGTCCCTGATACCTCAGTATCTGTGTGGTACTCATTAGGAAAACTGAAAGAATGGTAATAATTGTGGGAATGCTTGTAGGCCTGGGTATATAAAAATGTTTTGCATCTATTTCAATGTACATTATCATTGTTGATGCCTCTTGTCGCTCATGTGGCTCTGTACAGTGGCATTTCAACATAAAGCTCACCTCTACCATTTCTGGGCTAGTTTAATGAATGTAACTGATGTTTATATTTAATGAAGATTTATAAGACCATTCCACTGCAATGATAAACTTCATCTGACTCCCATTTGCTGGCTTGCTTTATTCAATTTGGCCTCCAAACTTGCTTGGTGAGTAAATCAATCAAAGAACGAAAAGCACTTCAGCAACCTCTAGTGAATGTTACTTTTTTATAAAAAAGGTTCTAGAAAAAGGTCCACTGCAACTCAACATTCCAGCAAAAGGTTGTTTACCCTATGACACCATGTTTAGTGGTCACTCAGTACTTCAGACTTATGCCTCACTCTGATTTAGTCACAGAATCTCACACACACACACATACACACACACACACACACACACACACACACACATACACTCATCAATCACCAACCGCAGCCTCACGTCCGAGCTTCAGACAGACTGTACTCTGGGACCCGATCAATCAGGGCCCCTCGTGAGCACCGTGCGCCTGTGACAAGACAGGGCCTTGGCTGTGAGCCAAAGTGCCTGTCTGAAACCAGTCACACATAAATAATGACAGGCACATCATTAGGGGCCTTATTTATCAGGACTCCACTGGATAAATCCTCTTTATCGTTCCGTCTTTCATCCTCCATTAAACTTTATGCATGGGTCTCTGTGGAGAGAGGGAGTGTCCTGAGGTGTCGAGAAGTTCACATGAAGAGGAGAGAGAGAGAGAGTCAATGAGAAAGCACAGATAAGAGGACAGATATTGCTTAGTAACAGCTGGTATATGTTAGGACCCAATCACAAACACAGACTCTGATCTTCAAAGGAAGCTCACATCCTCACAGTTAAACTTGGCAAATGAGTGTGCTCGTTCTCAGCTGCTGCATATTCATAGTGCTGCTATTGCATATTCATAACGGTGCGCTTATTTTAATGGAAGTTCATTTAAGCCAGAGAGGCACTTAAAGCCTTATCACATGACCGTGAGTCTCTTTGTCCTTCACACCCGGACCACCAGCCGCTAATACTGATGTTATCTCTGATAATATAATCATTCACACTCTGCTTAGCATGCGAATAACATTGGGCAGTACTTAAAGGGCATTCAAAACACACTGTTAAATGTTAAGAGCCTGTACTTCCTTTTTTATATAGTGAAGATGGATTTAAGAACAAATTGATGGAGTCAGTGTAGAGATAGACAATCATATAAAAAATTAACCTGTACAGGAATACACACAAAGTCAATAACTAAATGTTAGTCCTTTACTACTATTATATTTATTAACAATCAGATGGTGGCCAATACAATACTAAGCTTCCAGGTGAAGAGGTTTGGAAATAATCAATCTAACAGACTGTCATAATCACACAATTTATTTTATTGATGTTTGCTTATATTCAGGGGTGTAGCACCAAATTCTCTGCCCTATGCACAAGCAGTGCCCAAAGCTTGGCTCCAAATGATTATACTGATATTGAAGTCACATGATAATACAACTCCAATTCCAAAAAAGTTGGGATGTTTTGTAAAATGTAAATAAATCTAGAGAAAAACAGAATGCCTTTTATTCACAATAGTCTCCTCTTTACAGTAGAACATAGAACACAGACGTTGAACGTGAGACATTTTATTATTTCTTGAAAAATATTAACTCATTTAGAACTTGTCAGCAATACATCTCAAAAAAGTTCAGACAGGGGCAACAAAAAGCTGGAAACATAAGGGGCACTAATAAAAAACAACTGGTGTAGCAATTTGCTGGGTCACATGACGGTATAAAAAGATAATACATATCATCACAAGATTCAGAGAATCTGGAGAAATTCCTGTGCACAAGGGACAAGGCAGATGGTCAATATTGGGTGCTTGGGATCTTCAGGCCTTCAGCACTTAAAAACAGACATGATTTTGAACTGGAAATCACTGCATGGGCTCAGGAACACTTTCAGAAATCATTGTCTGAAAACAGTGCTGTACAATTCATAAATGCGAGTTAAAGCTGTATCATGCAAAGAAGAAGCCATATGTCAACATAGTTCAGAAATGTTTGTGATTATGAAATTCTTTTTCAAAACCATAGAAACTATGTCCTGTGGACTCAAGCGGAGAGGGGCCATCCAGCATGTTACAGCATATGGCGTGGACAACTTACACATGTGAAAGACACTATCAATACTAAACAGTATATAGAGGTTTTATAATATGTGCTCCCATCCAGACAACATCTCTTTCAGGGAAGATCTTGCATATTTCAGCAAGTCAATGCTAAACCGCACACTGCATCCATTACTACAGTATGGCTTTGCAGAAAAAGAGTCAGTGTTCTGAACTGGCCAAACCTTTCACCAATGGAAAACAATTGGTGCATCATGAAACAAAAACTTTGGCAAAGAAGACTCAGGACTGTTGGGCAGCTAGAATGCTACACCAGACAAAAATGGGGTAACATTCCTCTCCCTAAACTTTAGTCTCCTCACTTCCTAGATGTTGTTAAAGGAAGCCACACAATGGTAGACATGGCTCTGTCACAATTTTTTAAGGTTCATTGTTGCCATCACCTTTGAAATTAAGTTCAAGTTAATATTTTTCATGAAATGGTAAAATGTCTCACTTTCACTGCATTCTGTTTTTATTTACATGTACTTACATTGTACACAGTGTCCTAACTCTTTGGGATTGGGGTTACAATTGAATGCCAAAAATGAATATATTGAGGCCAAAAATTAAAGTTATTGTAGACACAAATTACGTTTCTACCTGGCCATGAAATACTTAACAAAATATTGTGTTTTAAAATGAGCAAGATGTTGACAATTCACTTACTCTTATGTTTGGTGTTGAAACAGATCTATATTGCATGTTCACATTGAACTCCATTATCCAGCAGCATCTCATCAGGTAGTCTGCTTGCTGTGAACACCTACCTCTGCAACTGGATCCTAGATTTCCAGACTGGGAGTGGGAGTCTTAAGTCAGCCTGGACCGGGATCAGTATCTCCAGCACCATCACACTGAGCACTGGGCCCCCCAAGGCTGTACACTCAGTCCTATGCTGTTTACTCTGCTGATTTCTGACTAAGCAGCAATGCACAGTTTGAAACACGTCATAAATTTCACTGATGACATGACTGTGATTGGACACAGCAGGGGTGACTAGTCAGCAGATTGGAGGTTCAGCTACTATTGGACTAGTGTGAACTAAACCTGTCTCTGAACTTTCACAACACAAAAGTGATTGTTGACTTTAAGAGAGTACAAAGTAAGTACTTCCCTCTCAACATCATCATCACAAACATTATCTGGAACCTCAGCACCAGCTTCATAGCCTACAAAGCCCAGCAACACCTCTACTACCTGTGAAATAAGGAAAGCTCATCTTCTCCTACCATCCTCACCACATAGTACAGAGGGACTACTGCGAGTATCTTGTGCAGTTTGAAAACTGCAGTGTCTCAGACTTCAAGACCCTGCAGAGGATAGTGAGAAGAGCTGAGAAGACCACTGGGGTCTCTCTGCAATCTATCACGAACATTTACACCACACTGCATCCGCAAAGCCTCCAACATTGTAAATGACCCCTTACACCCCTCACACAAACTATTCTCCCTCATGCTGTCTGGAAGAAGGTGCCACAGCATATGGGCATCCACAACCAGCCTGTGCAACTGTTTCTTCACCCGAGCTGTTGGATTCCAGACCTAACAGGTTCAGAACTGACTGGTGTTCCTCTGTGCTGACACCTCCACACACACACACACACACACACACACACACACACACACGCACACGCACACGCACACGCACACACACACACACACACACACACAACCAATTGAACCCTTCAGCATCTTACTCCACATTTCCAGATATGTTTTACTCTGTTTACTTAATTCTGCATTCAAGCACTTTTACTGTATGTATTTTTACATTCTTGCACATTTGATTAAGGACAGAGTTGTGAATGAGATTAGCAGGTTGGGTCAGAGTGGTGATCTTATTGTCTACTTCCGTTTCTCACACAGGCCATACTCAGCCCTTCAGCCCCCTGGACTTCTGTAGAACAGTCAATCACTATGCAGTCTGAAACACACACACAGTCCTTATCAAGCAGAGAAGCTGAACGTTTTACTTTTTGAATAATTGTTTTTAGGACAGTAAGTTTAGAACCAATGAGATTTTTTACTTTTTGCAATTGGGTTCACATTTTTTTTTATATTTGGCTTTTAATTGGCCACCATCTGATGCCGGAACACTTTTAACAAACACTATATCTGTCCACTGCTTAAAAATAAAAATGGCACAGAGCTGTATATATTCTCACTTATATCCTTTGTACCTTCTTAAAAATGTCTGCTGCTGGAATACCTTATTCCTTATCACTATACTCAGTACTGTATGGGTCAGTGCTAAACTGTTCGGCCTTCTTTGGTCCTGTCCCTTGTACTGTATTGTATTTGCCATTTGTCTATTATATTTATTGTATTGTATCATTTGCATTTCTGTTATGTTGGAGTTGTTTTCTTGCCATTTAAGACAATCAAGTCAAGTTAATAACATGAAGTCTGCAGTAAAGAGATAAAACATCTGACATATGCAAATTGCAGTTAGAAAAAGCCCTCTTTAAAGGAACAGGTAATTGGTCAAACACAGCTGTTCTAATAGTAATTCTAAACGTATTGCTAATGTAAATTTACAGCTAATCTAAACTTTGAAATCAATTCAAACAGTTTGTACAAGTGTCCCAACTTACAAATTATGTGTATACATGAGGTGTTGGAACACACTGTATTACTATATATTCTAAGGGAGTTTTGGACAGTACTGTATTGCTTGATGTAATATACTGCAACTCTTAAAATTGTTACTCTTTTCTTTAGATAAATTGCAAAGAAAGACACGGTGTCAGTAAATACAGTTTGCTGGGGAGAACTGAACAAATGGTTGAAAGCAAAGCAAGTGCACATTTTGAGAACTTTTTTGTGACAACTGTGAAAGACTGTCCAAATAATATTTGATTTCCAGTATTACATCTGTGGTAAATGATGACTAATTTAGATTTCTTTACAATCAACTATTTCAAGATTTGTTTTAAATCTTCAGGTGTGTGTAATATGCTTTAATTTCAGAGTACACTGATACATTTAACTGCATAAATGTGAATAAAAAACATGTAAAACTTGAGTAGATGTTGAGTAGACAATGACCTAAATATAAAATGTCGCTTGTGTTGACAATCACTGCAATGTTTGTTTTTTTCTGTTAGGATTAATCTCAGTAAATTATAGTCATCCTTTGCAGGGAAGTACAGAGTGGCTGGCAGAGGCTGCTGCAGAATGTAGAAGTTTAAGTATATAAATCATATTGACTGCCTGGTTTGAAGATGTGACCATGATCACATATTTCAAAAGCCTTTCTTGTTATCCTCTTTTAAACATAAAAATCTCTGAAGTGCAGTCTTGAACCTATTATGACCCGACCAAGGTACCTGAACCAACGAAGGGGTGAGAGCAAGTAACAACCAAGTAACAACCAAGTAACAACCAAGAATCAGTAAATAAGAGAAAACTAACTGAAGTCTAAATATTGTGTGAACTGCCTAAAGAGTCTCTAGGCTGCAATAGAGATGTGAAAAATTAAGAAAGGATCAGGTTTTAGTATTTTAGTCTACGTTCAACTGGAGATCAAAAGAGGTATCCCTGGAATAGATTGCTGTGACCAGATAGCTTAAGATGGCATGTCTGTGCTTTGGGCAGCAACTGGACATCCTCCAGTTTGGGACTTGGATGTGGATTCTGGTAACACTGTGGTCTCTCTCGACTAAGCATCATGAGGTCAGGTGGATATATCATGAGCCAGCCATGTTTGATTTGGGTACACTGCCTTCCTCCTCCATGTGTCTTTGGTATCTTTAGCATTGCTTTTAAATTTCCTTATCCCATGGGAATTAAGCACTTTGGCTCCCTGTGGTGGCTTATAGGCAGCTTTACAATGACAACATTGGTGCTCTTTGTTACACTGTTGATACTCTTCTTTTTCCTCTTTGTTCTTTCATTGCAGATCTGTGTACATACATCATGTACTACTAGTTTCTTACAGACATCCATTTTGGGAAGTGTGTTTGTCACTAGGCTGAACTTAGACACTTTGTCATGGTGGCCATGTCTTTTGGTCTCAGGTTATTTGGTACTCATGGCTTGGCCACAGTACATGATCTATGGTATCCTCATCAACAAGCCACAAGACACACTGACACATTGGTGGAGGACACAAACCTGCCAACTTCTCCTACACTGACATCTGCTGTATTTTCTCAGGTGATTAAGAGCAGAGTTGTGAATGAGATTAGCAGCTTGAGTCAGAGTGGCCATCTTATTGTCTACTTCCATTTCTCACACAGGCCATACTCAGCCCTTCAGCCTCCTGGACTTGTGTAGAACAGTCAATCACCATGCAGTCTAAAACACACACACAGTCCTTATCAAGCAGAGAAGCTGAATTTTTTACTTTTTGAATCATTTTTTTAGGACAGTTAGTTTAGAACCAATTAGATTTTTTACTTTTTGCAGTTGGGTTCACATTTTTTAATATTTGGTTTTTAACTGAGCCTTTAAAAGTTTTAATATTAGTAACACCATCCTGACACAGATTTATAGGTTTTTGGAAGAGACAGTCTTGATTTTTTATATTTCATGGTTTAATTGTGTAAATTTCAAGAATAAGCAGAAGTTGTAAGATCACAACTAATTAATAAAACTTGTTCAATTGCTTTTAGTCATGGTTACAACATTACTTGATGTATTTTCAGTTAATTTTAAGGGTGCATAACACCCATATAAGATGAAAATGGTTTGGCAGATGGTGATCCAATTTTAGACACAAGTTGTAGAGGAAGGAAGAAATCTGTTAGGCTATGTCACCAACATGACAGCCATCAAACTGGTGTGACACATCAGGCTGGTAGAGAATTTCACCAGATAAACAGTGGTGTCAATGTAACTTCATTAATTCTCATGTTAAAATATTGTGTTATCCCAAGCAGAAAATATTGAGATCATTCTCATTGATGAACAAAGCGCCACAGAAGATTTCAACCAATGTCACCTAAACAGGCCTCCATTTACCCAGTTACCAAAAGTCTTGCCAAATTCCAAGTAACAAATTCTGTCATCAATAAATTGAAAGCAGGATAACCCCAAACCACTATGTAGAAACAGTAACTGCTGTTTGAAAAGACACTCCATAGTAACGGCATAAATGCCATCTTTACAAAATTCAGATTCTGCAACACCTGACCAAGAATGACCCAGACCGTCAGATATAATTTATAGAATATATATTTCAGACATTTTCACCATCAGGTTCTGTTGTTGCAGAGGTGAAATGTGTATGTATGTATGTATGAAATGTGTATGTATGTATGTATAAAATCACTGTTAAATCAATAATAAAATCAATGTTGAAATAAAGAACTGAAGCTAAATCCAAGAAGGTGGTATTTGAGATGGCAGTCATGTTGGTGACAATACTGCCCCCTCTCCTTTATGTCTAAAATTGGATCACTGTCTGCCAAACCATTTTCACTTGTTGCAAGGGGCGGCATGGTGGCTTAATGGTTAGCACGTTTGCCTCTCAGCGCTGAGGTTTTGTGTTCGAGTCCCCATCTGAGCGGAGTTTCCATGTTCTCCACGTGTCTCGGTTTCCTCCGGGGTCTCCGGGTTTCCTCCCACAGTCCAAAAACACAAAGGTCAGGTGAATTGGGTACTCTAAATTGTCTGTGTGTGTGTGTGTGTGTGTGTGTGTGTGTGTGTGTGCACCCAGCAACGGACTGTCGCTCTGTCCTGGGCTTAGTTGTGTAATGCCCTGCCCTGCACCCAGTGAGGGGGTAGGGGACTAATCTCAACCCTGATAAGGATTAAGCAGGTGTGATGATGTATGGATGGATGTATGGATGGATGCTTGTTGCAAAACACACTGCTGCCAGTACAAGATGGAAGGATACAGTCAGAGAAATCATAAACAAGTCATTATGAAGACCCAAACAGAAGACAGGATGTTCTAGAGAAACACTATTCATATGGTCAGCAGAAGTTGGAGTTGACTTGATGGCACTTGTATAGCACTGTAAACACAGTATTTGGTGGTATATTTGCAGGTGAAACTGTGTAAGCGCTACAAAACAGCTTTCTGCTTAGTTTAATGAAGATATTTCCCATTGGCTGGCTGTATTGTTGAAGAAAAATACAGAATACATTGTTTAGTATATAAAATTAGCTGTTGGTTTATGCTATTTTAGTTTATAGTTATTGCAATATATTAATTTGTGGTCTCAAAATTAATCAAAAAGGTCAAGCCTTATAAAATAACCAGTGTATCTCTTTAAATACTCTCTATATATTTTTATCCTCTCGCTAATCTTTGATTGTAATAGACTATTAGACATGTCCAGAGGATGGAACATTTGCTAAAAGCCTTGTGAAGACTACACTCTACAGCAGGTTTTTCAGTTTTGAGTCCCACCGTTGTCAATGGGCTCTGAAAATGCAAATGGCCCTCATCTAACTTTGAAGGTCAAAATTAGTGTCCTGGTTGCTGAGTCCTTCTGGAGTGTTTATTACGTCTACATGAGGTACAGTCCAGACTTACTAGTTCAAAAAGTGCAGTGGCATACTTTATATGCACCACAGGAGGTCAGTGCTGGCCTTTGCCCTCTTAAATTGCTGCTGCAGTCAAGCGTGGCCTACAGTAGAAGCTGGCAATGACTAAATTGTGAGAAAAAAAAAAAAAAAAAAATCCAGAAAAATGTTGCAGTTCTTACTACTCAGCATTATGAGAAATTCTGACCTTTGAAGTTTTCTCGTGCTTAATTTCAAGAGTCTCATAAGTGTTCAGTTTAAATGTAATTTAATGTAAATAACATAATTGTTTTTGCTATTTTTCACTTCCTTTTATATCTTTGACTGAAAACACTCAGCTAGTTCCGAGACCCACCCTTATCTGAAACACAGAGAGTAAACCTATACCTTTCTAAACAGTGCACAGGTCCACAACTGAAATAATGCAAACTTAAAGGTTTCACAAAGTTTAATACATGTTAGAAATCCCACTTACTTTTTATTAAATGTTATAGATCCAGTACGTATTATTTTGTTCTTTTTATAGAACTTAAGCCCTCACACTGTAAGCTAAAATTATATTTAGGTATTAAAGTTTTGCCAGACCTTTGAGTAAAAGTTTATCTATCTAACAAAAGTGATGACAAACAGTGAAGATATACTGAAAATCACAGTGGAAGGAAGAAGTTTGGATTAAGTGGACTCTTTCATCAGACTAAGAGTGATGAAAGTGGCCAGCAGCTACATATGGATGTGAAGCCTGGACACTAAAGAAAGTATTCAGGCTTTTGAGAACATGTGCATCAGGAAGTTGCTGAAGATCTAATGGATGAAGATGATGACCACTGAGCAAGTCTATGAGATGACAGAACTGAAAAGGAGTTACTGATGCACGTTAAATCCCACAAATTGTTACTTCAGTCATGTGATGAGGCAGCATATGAGAGCATTGAAAGAAGTGTTATGATGGCACTTGTGGAGGGAGTCCCAAGATGTGGAAGAGCAAGAATAACCTGGATGGAGAACATCAAGACATGGACTGGATTATCAGGTGCTAACCTGCTACAAGCAATGAGAGACAGAGAGCATTGGAGAGAAGTGACTCGTCTGTGCAGCCTACCATCATGTAGTGATAACGGCGTGTGACATGACACTATTATAACGTGCAGAATCTGATGGTCTCTTCTGCTTTTTTCTGTTACTGTTACATCTCCTCTCATCTTGATTATTGTAACTCTGTACTTTGGTCTTAGTCAGTCCAGCCTGGCACACTTACAGTTGGTTCAAAATGCTGCTGCCAGGTCCTAACAGGCACAAAGAACAGGGAAAGCCTGACTCCTGTACTTGCCTCCCTGCACTGGTTACCTGTGGTTTTCTGAATTAAATTCAACATGTTACTGTACATGGTGCAGCTGACATACTCTTCTTTTATTCCTCTTCTCGGTCATGATGTTCCTCAACAAGCTGAACAAACAAGCTGTTTTTAGCCGTTCCACGGTCCTGGCTGAACAGTAAGGGGGATCAGGCATTCTCCATCACTGCACCTAAACTCTGGAATAGCCTTCCATTTCACACAAAGTCCTCTCCTACATTAGACATTTTTAACACAAATTTGGCAACATATTTATTTGCTTTGGCATTTGAATTATTTTAGAGATTTTTTAGAGATTTGTGTGATTTGAACTATTATAAGGACTCCGCCATTTAATTTGGCTATTTTATTTTGCCACACTTTGGTCGACACTTGCTGTCTTGTAAATGTTCTATATAAAAATTTTGTCTTGTCTTTTCTTGAAACTGTAGAACTAAACAAACCAAGTCTACATGGATTCAGATGTACCAAGTTTTCTGAGCTACCTATAGATTTACTCACCACTATATTTTATAGGTTCCCCATTTAAAACACTGCATTTCCCAGGTTTGCAGAACCCCCCCCCCCCTTCTTGTGAGCCATTAGAGAGGTAATGTGATGTAAATGAGAGTCTGTAGGGCTAGTGTGTAGGGTCTAGGGAGCATGTCGTAGGACGAGTTTTGTTTTGGTATTCGGCCTTGGCCGCTCGGCTCGATTCGGCCTTAGCCACTCGCTCGGCGTGGCTCGTGTGTGTGTGTGTGTGTTTGTGTGAATACGTGCTTGCAAGACTGTATCATGATTCCTGCTCTATTATTTTATATAAATATTTTTTTCCTTTGTGGAAAGAGGACTTACTCTCACTAAAACTGAGGGAGAGTCTATGTGAGACTGAATGTGTGATTACGCTTATTTGCATGTCAAGTGAAGCAGAGCAGCAGACAATGGCTGGTCAATGGCTCCAGCATTCCAGCGCAGGGGGAAGAAACAACGAAAATTTTCGTCAGTTTGGGAATTCTAGTTAAGGGCTTTGAAGCTTTAATAATGTATACATAACTCATTGCTAAATCATAACAGGTATGTCAATGACCAAAGTGGTCATAACATCTAGAAATTGATCAGCTATGAAATCACCTACTTGTGTCTGCACTCATTGTCAATTTAATCAGCTTCATTTACCGTACAGGAGCGCTTCGTAGTTCTACAATCACAGACTGTAGTCTAGTCCAGTTATTTCTGTGTATACTGTATTAGGCCTCTTTCACCCTGTTACTCAATGGTAAAGACCCCCAGAGTACCACCACAAAGCAGGTATTATTTGGGTGGTGGACCATTCTGAGTACTGCAGTGATATAGATGTGGTGGTGGTGTAGTAGGGCGTGTTGTACTTGTATAAGAGTCTCAGACACAGCAGAGCTGTTAGAGTTTTTAAACACTCTGTCCACTAACTGTCCACTCTGTTTGACACATCATGTTGTTGGTTCTCCTTGTAGATGTAAAGTCAGTGAGAGTAGCTCATTCTGAAGCTGTTCAACATTGCTCACATGACATTGTTGGCTGTTTACATTTGGTTCATGGACTTTTTTTAGTAAAACAGTGATAATGAGGCACTTAAAAACTTCAGCAGCTGTGCTGTTTCTGATACACTCATACCAGAACATTACAGAAACACACCACCACCACATCAGTGTCATTGCAGTGCAGATAATGATCCACCACCCAGGTAATAATTTCTTTTGTGGTCTTGATCATTGAATAACAGGGTAACAGAAGGCTAATAAAGTATACTGAGAAACAGATGGCCTACAGTCTGTAATTGTAGAACTACAATGTGCTTCTGTATGCTCAGTGGAGCTGATAAAATGGCCAATGAGTGTAGATACAAGGAGCTAGTGTTAATGTCATGGTTGATCAGTGTATATGACTTGTTTCTCATTTAGTTATGTTTTTGCTAAATATGGGTTACACAGCCCTTTAATGGGATACCAACCTATATTCTGACTTACCCTTAGATGTTCCTGAAGACTCCCCAAAGGCTTATAATTAGCTAGAAGGGCAGGAATGCTGCATAGACCCATATCCTCAGTATCAGCACGGTCATAAAAGGCACATACCGTATTTTCCGGACTATAAGTCGCTCCGGAGTACAAGTCGCACCAGCTATAAAATGTATAATAAAGAAGAAAAAAAACATATATAAGTCGCACCGGAGTATAAGTCGCATTTTTGGATGAAATTTATTTCATAAAGTCTAACACCAAGCACA
>BRDA01071356.1:0-11347 GCA_036984385.1 Crenuchus spilurus | reverse complement strand
AGCAGAGTGTGAAGGTTCAGTTAGCAGGTAAGAGCACAGTTATATAATATATTACAATGCACACAACATTATGGTGACATACCAGAGTTCAAAAGGACAAATTGTTGCTGCACGTCTTGCTGGCGCATCTGTGACCAAGACAGCAAGTCTTTGTGTCTAAATATTATTGAGCCACTTTGGGGTGTTTTGGAGGAGCGAGTCAGGAAACGGTTTCCTCCACCAGCATCACGTAGTGACCTGACCACTATCCTGCAAGAAGAATGGCTTAAAATCCCTCTGACCACTGTGCAGGACTTGTATATGTCATTCCCAAGACGAACTGACGCTGTATTGTCCGCAAAAGGAGGCCCTACACCATATAATAAATTATTGTGGTCTAAAACCAGCTGTTTCAGTTTCATTGTCTAACCCCTGTAGTTGCCTGGACTATAAATTGGTCTTTATTGGTATAATGTGGTGTACCTGGTCGAGCTGGGGACTGATCTCCAGTCTGCCACACAAGAGGCAACACTGTTAGCCACTATACTAACCAACTATACTCTCTAGACTGATATTTCTACTAAGATGTGTCCAGAACTTGCATTCTCTGAGATTACACTAAGAATACTCAAAGAATAGAGCTGCACATGCTTCCCAAAAGTACCCAATCATTCCCTCGTTTGGCTGGCTTTCCTTTTTCCAAAGTGACCCACTCTGGAATCAATCTTTCAGCTGAGAGCGAGCTGAAAGCTCCAAAGGTAAAGATTTTGTCTACATTCTGAAGGACTTGATCCAAATTGAAAAGACATCTGCAAGTTCGTGCCATAGAAATGGAAGGAAAACATCTGCACGCAGAAGTGTGCCAAAATTTACATTTTCTAGCGTTTACTGGTAGTTCAGTAATTAGACTATAGTCTTATGTCCAAAAGTGATTAAGGACATGGTAATGGTTTTTACAGGGGTGTAAAAGCCTTACTGTGAAGTGAAAGTGTGGGTGCTGTACTTAAATAAGTGTGGCAGTATATAGCCAGAAAAACACCAGTGACAAATATGTCTACATTTAATATCATACATTTACATTTATTTATTGGGCAGATGCTTTTATTCAGAGTTAAACTCATGGTACATCTGTAGGTGAAGGTATTGTTTGGAGTCTAGCCCAAGGACTCTGGTATAGTGTTGTTTCGTGGCCCAAACAAAACACTGAACCCCAGTTTGCTACATGTGGGGTCAGCAGTGCTACCCACTACACTATATAAAAAGTCAATTTAATCAGATTAAACAATCCAAAAATTTTATTATGATTAAACACATTATTTTTAATATTTAATTGAGTTTAATCCCATTTGTCTCATATGCTTAAATTGAGCTCTACAACACACACACACACACACACACACACACACACTAGGGGGCAGCTGCCCAGAGTGGTGGGCAGCCATATTCACAGAACCCGGAGAGTAGTTAAGGGGTTGGTAACCTTTCATTCAAAAGGTTGGTTGCTGAACCCTTTAACATTCTGCTCAACTATTTAGTAGAGCACATTTTTAGTCACAATATCTTCTTGAAGAGGGTGTTGAACTTTACGCAAAGTGATTGAGCTATCTCAACCAATCGGTAGAGGTATATTAAGTTAAAAACCATCCACTAGAGGTCACTACAAATCCAATATTTTCTTTTCTGAATGCTTTGTAGCCATACCACAATGAATAAGCTGGATCAAATGCTGATGTATGTGTAAAATGTATTGTGCGTATATAAAAAGTACTGTTTAAAAGGAAAATCTATCAAACCAGTTATTAAAAAAGTCAAAGATTGTTAATGAGGAACACAAATGTCATCTTGTTTATGTTGCACTTTGTGATCCACGGCTGCAGGCGGGGTTAACATGCAGGTGTAGAAGTGTTGGCTTTATGGAGTGAGTGTTAGGATGTGCTTAGCCTCCACCTCTTCCTCTCATCTTACCGCGTGTGTTTGAGTGAGCAGACGTCCTCACACTAGAGTCTAATCAGTCACACAACACCTCGGAGAAAGACTTCCATCTTCTGGCCTTCGGAGTGACACCGTAGACCCGGGTGGTCTTCAGATGTGAGGATGCTGGGGCTACGTTTTGCTGGTAATAGCTTAAAGTGGGAAGTTAATGTATACTGCAGGATTCCTGCTGGGGTAACCAGAAACCTCTGTCAAAGTCACACTAAGCTGCGAGCTCATATTCCAAATGTAAACTCACATCAAGGGTGACTTGGCCCGGAATTTCCTGTGTCTTCCAGACTGAAACACTGCACAATGGAAAAGAAGTAGAGTTTAATAAGATGAAGAAGATAAACCAGGAACGCCGTTCTGAGAGGTAACATTATTTTAAACACGGAGGGACAATCTTCGCATCTAAATCCAGGCCATAAGAGGTGTGCTTTCAAAATCGTATGAACAAAATGGATTCCATACACAGGGTACAAAGCTCAAGGCGATTCTTTCAAAGAGTGTATCCAGTTTTACGATTGGTTACACTCTAAACTGAATTGACAAACAGAGGATATGATTACAGCGTCAATACCTGCTGTACAGACCATTTGACTTGTTTACATCTTGCGTGAACGAAGCCTCAAAAACACTGGTTGTGTTCCAGGGCTGTTTCGCTCCGGAGCCCAACGTTTTAAAAGGGCTCAGATGTGCTCGCAAAGCCCACACACTGAACCAATAATGCGTTACAAATTAAAGCCACTGCCAGATCAGATTGGATAGGCTGAACATTCAATGGGAATGGTTTAGGATTGCTTTTGTCTAAATATAAAGTCAAGTTTGATGAAGTATGCAATCTACAGCTGATAGAAAGCTTAGGTGAGATTAGGCCGCAGGGCTGGAGTGTAAATATTAAGAGATCTTGAAATATGTAAACTATAAATACGACCATAGGTCTGCTCCTAGTTCACTAATTCACCATGAGGGCTTCAATGTTATAGAAAAGCTTGTTTGGCAGGATGTTTACCAACATGTTTATATATGAACAGCAAAACACTATTCTGTTATTGGGACTTATAACAGACCTTGTTATGCCAGTCAGCGGCTTTGATATGAGTCTTTGCATAGCAGTTGTACAAAGACTGTTACCAGAAACCAGTCTGTCTGTAACATTATGTTATAAAACTAGGAAAGTGTGCTTCCTGAAGTCTAAAGTGGTTCCCAGTACCAGGCATTAGCAAAGTGCTAACTGCACAGGTTTTAAAGTTTTTAAAAGTTGCTATGGTGTTGCTAGGTGGTTGTTATGATATGCCAAATGGTTGCTATGATGTTGCTAGGTGGTTGCTAAATGGCATTTGTGGTATCATAGGTGGTTGCTGTGAAGTTGCTAGGTGTTTGCAGTGTATCCCATGTGGTTGCTATTTCATTGCTTTGTGGTTTTATATGAAAGCGGTTACTATGGTGTTGCTATGGTGGTTGCTATTGCAACCCACTTGGTTGCTGTGAAGTTGCTAAGTGGTTGCTAGCTAGCTGCTATGGTGTTGCTAAGTGGGCACTACATGGGTGCTACAGTGTGGCAAGTGATTGTGGTGGTGTTATAGATGGTCACAATATTGGTTAGTGGTTGCTGGGGTGTTGCTAGGTGGTTGCTAGGCATTTTCTATGGTATTCTGGGTGGCTCGGGTTGTTGTTCAAGTGGTTGCTGTGGCAGTCCATGTTGTTGGTTAAGTGTCAGTGTATTTGTGTCATCGATACATTTGTGATACATTTGTTTGCTGCATGTATAAAGTGAGCACACCAGTCAGTTGTAGCAGAGTATAAAACCATCATCATGGGTAAAGGACATGATCTGACTGATGTCCAAAAGTGCATGATATAAGGGTACCTGTGAAGCATGGTGGAGGCAGCATCTCAGAAACCACTAACTTCGTGGGATGTTTTAGAGCTGCTGTAGTGAAGGTGTACAGAGAATGGACTTTGAGTCTTTGAGTGCCTTCCAATAGCATAACAGTGGTGCCCCCTGGGCCACTGATGCCAGAGGGGAACCACAACTCCGATGAGTGGTATAAAACAATTGATGCACCGCAATGAAACAATTAACCTCTATAATGAATGAGGAAAGTGTCAGCGACATGATTAGGTGGTCATAATGTTCTGTTATAATACAGATACATAAAGATAAGTTTATCTTTAGCTTGTCTGAATGTCATAAAGTGCCACATTAATGTGTCTAAAGGATCAATTTATTAATAAAATAGATAGCAAAGGTCTCATAAAGGCAGAGAAGGACGAGGGAACGGACCAGCTAGGCATCCCTCCAAGCCAAGGCAAAAATGTAATGAGGGATATTTGATCTGAGTGGACCAAGCTAACTCTTATGTCAACATTTTCCATAGGCTGAAGTGTTAGTGGACCATCACATAATTAGTACTGTAATAGCCGTACCTCATTTCAAAGGAAAGTAGGCAGCGTGCTCTGTTTGTTTGAAAGGATCTGCCAAAATAATCCCCGCATCATCCTCGAGAAAGAAACATCTCACTTCAGATAAGAGTATCTGTGGTGAGGTCATAGCAAGAACCACTGCTGCTGTTCCTCAAGAGGGGAAAAAAGGGGCGAAACAAACAAACTATTCCCCTCATTTCCTTCCCTACTCTCCTTGCACTGTCATCACCATCGACATCATTTTTCATGTGCATTTTATCACATTATGTCACGGAATGCTGAACTTTCCTCGAGTTTTAAACACTGTTAAGTGTTTCCAGACTTATTGTTGCTGTTTCTTATATACATGCATGGAAATGATACTGTTGTGACGTCATAAAATACCTGCCTCAGTTTGCCCAACTATCCAGAGAGCAGTGGGCACTCTTATTCATTTTGTTGAACACAGGAGTCATTCAGAGCTGAGATCATTTAAATATCCATCTTTTTAATAATTTTATGTAGAATATTTGCACATTTTTCCCCTCCTAATGTAGTCGTAGCCAATTAGCCCATCCCATCTGCTAGGGGCCTCTCCCCATCACTTTGCACTGTCCCTGACTCTAGGAGGGTGAAGACAAGCACAAGCCTCCTCTGCTGCGTGTGATGCGGCCGCCACCTCTTTTCCTACTACCGCTGATACACCGTCACTGGGGAGCCAACGCGCTTGGAGGAAAGTGTAGCATCCCCACCTCTGATGGACCAATCAGTAGACGCCTGAGCCAGCAGACATTGTAGTGCGAAAGGGATGGGGAGAGAGCGCCATATACCCACCCAGAGAGAGCACTGACAATTTTTGCTGTCTCCGACTCTGACTGTCCACGGCGAACAGCATTACCGACATTTAAACTTGTGATCCTCTGGTCATAGAGTCAGCATCTTAGCCTGCTGAGTCACTCATGGCCCTTGCATATTAAAGGGCCAAGAACAAACCAAGCTAGATAAGATAAACTGTAAGATATAAAGAGAGATTAAATAATGGTTGTGTAAAACTCAATTATGGTTTCTATAAATAAATCAGCTTTTTGTGAAAAAATAAAGGCCTTGTAGATATTTGCCATTTAGTTTACATTCAATTAATTGTCTATTAGAGTCAACTTAATGGTCAGTTACCCTAATGTTATAAGGTTATTATTTTAACCTAAACCCAAAACCAAAATGTAACCCTATCCATATCCCTATCCTTATCTTTCAACTTAAGTTCAGATCAAAAGCTAAAACTAAACCTAACCCCAACCTTAACCTTAATCCAAAACTTATATGTAACCCCAACCTTAACCTGAACCCAAAACCTAAACCTAAACCTTACCCTAATCTTTCAACATAAGCTCAAACCAAAACCTAAATCTAAATCTAACTCCTAATCTTAACCTCAGTCCAAAATCTAAACCTAAGCCTAATCTTACCAACTTAAGTTCAACCCAAAACCTACACTTAACCCTGGATCTAACTCTAATGCTGGTCCTAATCCTAATCCCTTCTAAGTATAAACAGACTTTCAGCAGATAGTTTAATGATGTGAAGATCTGTAAATTATCTGATGGGGGCAAAAGCAGCCAGTTCAAATAAATGAGGCCAAGTGTAGGACTCTGTCCCTTTAAAATTCAGCAGAGGAGATAAAGCAGTGCACAGGCTCAGCGCTGAAAACTGTATCACCTGTGTTTGTGTTCACTGATGCTGTGGTGTTAGATCATTTGGAGAATTATTTAGGGACTCCTGAAAACAAGAAAAGGTTAAAAAGAGCAATAAAATATCCTTATCCGGATCTCTCTGTGCCGGAGCGCCACAGTTTTCTCTGCTTATGACATTAATAGGAAACGGAGAGGCTTTATCATTTCCCATTTGGAAATGAGCTGCGTCCTGTTTGAATGCCACAACATGCTTGTAAAAGGCCTCCAGTCCGTGCACACTGTCCCTATAAAGTTCCCTGTGATCTGAGCTCTCCTAACAGTGTTTGACAATCAACGGCACTTGTAAGGGAGTCCCTGCCAGAATGGAAAGAGCCAGTAATTGTAAATGTCAGGCAGAATTAAGAGGGGAATAAATAGCTTTACCTTGGTGCAGCAGATCAACAAAGCAAGAAGAGGGAAAAACACCCCCTCTTCCCAACGGGAGGCCTTTGTGCAGCACTGCACTCTGAATGAGGAGGCCCTGTTGTGACAGCTCCTAATTGGGGAAACATGTTCCATTTAATGAACAATAGCATGATGAGTGATTTATGATTTGTGTATCAGTGTGTTATCAACAGAAAAAAACAGTTGCACTCCCGGGTGCACACATCAACAACAAAATCTTTGCTTCCATGAATTTTTAGTTATTTCAAAATAATTAATACTTACTTAGGTTTTATTTGTAGAATACCAAGCCTCTAGCTCTAAACTTCACCTCTTTTCAGTGTCTAGTCTCTAGTCCCTTAAAGGCGGCCTATTCTAATCCTTTACCACAACTGACTAAAGAGTCCTCAGAACGGTTGGTGCTCACCCCACTCAAGAGCTTCCACAGAGATTCTAGCCAATGAGAATTAAGCTCTGTCGTCATCACAGTCTCTCACTTATTGATACATTAGCGTTCCCATTGATTTAACAACTTGGAGGGGAAGAATCGATTCTTTGGAAGTAAACTCACCACTGTCTCTACTCACACATTAGAGCAGCATCATAAACCTACATTTAGCTCTAAACCAGATTATAACCACATCACTGTGATAACCACATAACACAACACTAACCAGCACTAGTCAGTGATCAGCACACCGAATGAATGTAACAACTACACCATTTAAGGTGGAATGGAAAATTTCATCAGTTCATGTGAGGATCATTCCTAAAGTTAATATTGTGGCATCATCACATGCTTTTCTGAAGCCAATCAGAGGTATGATAAGTACCCTAATTTGCATGGCCTCCCATCTATTGTTCTTAGTTGGGTTCATTCTGCTGTGTTTTGAGCACTGGAATTTTGGGATTGTGTTATTCTAGTCTAGACCAGTTGGCTGATCACTCTGTCCTCACAGGCATACTCACCGACTCACCATCAGCAGGTGTAGTGTAGTGACTGGGTATCCTTCACCTAGTAGCAGTGTCTATTCAGTCTTTATCCCTCTGTGTGTACCAATAAAGAGCACTGCACTCATGGCTCTAAGTGTTCTCCATCTACGCTGCCATTATAATGCAATTTAAATAATGTTTTGGGTCTCTAGCAGAGTATGTTATGGGGGTGGGCATTACCATTAATCTGATATCAAGTAATACAGAGGAAGACTATGACATCAGGATAACCAGTTAATTAAATAGTCTGTATTTAAGATGGACCCTCTGCAGTGACACTGACGTGGTGGTGGTGTGTTAGTGTGTGTCATTCTGGCATGAATGAATCAGACATAGGAGAACTGCTGAAGGTTGCCCTTCTGTGGCACTTGTAAGATTTGCCTACATAATGTCCCTTCAGTGCTGTGCAGCCAAACAAAAAATAGTTTCAGACTGAAATTTCCTACATTTTTAGTTCTTTAAATTGATAGCCTGATTTATTACATTGCAAGTCTTAAAATTAATTGGAAACAAATCTTAATTAATTAATTTACAAAGAACATCAACTTTTTACATTTTTAAATGTAGTTGCTGTATACAAACAAAGACATGAGTATGCAGACTTGTATTTCAGTCAGTGGGGATGAGTATTTTGTTCTTTGCAAGATCCAGACCATGAATAATTTGCTTGGGAGGAGCACGGGACTTTTTTTTAAAGCCTGATTTGAAATCTTTCCAGAAGTGAGATTAAGCTAGTATAATTCTCATGGAATTAGTGTTTCTGAGGTTGGACTGGGTTTCATGGTAGAGGGGCGGAAAGGATTGGTAATGTCTGAACAGTATGGAAACATTGTGCATGCAGAGGGAGGGGCAAGCCCAGCTAATGAGAGGAACCAAATTAGCCTCCAAAAAATAACAACTGCATTCTTACAATTTGAAGATTTGTGGATTTGGAAAGCATCAAGATCTCAGAGCAGTAAAAATCAAAGCACGGCCTCTGAACGAAAGGATGGGGCGAAGGCTGCTAGAATGGGCCTGAGGTCAGAGCAGTCATAGCCTGGTGTTGTTTTATAAGTGAGTTATGGCAGATTCCTCCTGCTTCCTCTCAGGCTGGTTAAAGATTGGGCTCTTGTGGGCTCCCCTCCCAGCATGTTGCTTCCAGGCGGCTCTGTGGCTTCTTTGTCTGCTGACCGGTGCAGCCCGCAGGGAGCCGCGTCCAACCCATCCCCCTGGTGTCCAGATGTTGCTGTCTCTGTCTTGTCCCCGACGTACCAGCCTTGTCTCTACTTCCCTACATCACAACCTTCAAAAATCATGACATCACTCTTACAAACTTTCTTGCTTTCTTGGTAAAACTTATTTGGAGACATTATGTGGAACTTAAAGGCTCTTAATATGCACATCCTAGACCAGATTAAGGCCCAGAAACCAGATAAAGAGCTCAGGGTGACCGATATTAAACAATAATAAACTACAACAGCAGACAGTGTGCACAGTCAACTATATATATATATATATATATATATATATATATTTATATACATCGAGCTGAAATATCCTACATTTTTAGTTTGAAGTAAATCGTAAACATGTGTTATACTTAACACTTTTGTTTTTGATCCATTTTTCATGAGCTGAATTCAAAGATCTAAGACATTTTCTATGTCCACAAAAGGCCTTTTTCTCTCAAATATTGTTCACAAGTTTAGGTAAATCTGTGTTATTGCACACTTCTCCTTTGCTGAGATAATCCATCCACCTCACAGTTGTTGCATATCAAGAAAGGCCACTCTAAAATGTGCAGTTTCATCACACCACAATGCCACAGATGGCACAAGTTTTGAGATGCAATTGGCATCTGACTACAGGCATGTTCACCAGAGCTGTTGCCCATTAACTGAATGTTCAGTTCTGCACCATAAGCCATCTCCAGAGGCATTTCAGAGAATTTGGCAGTACATCCAACTGGCCTCACAACCACAGACCACGTCTAATCACATCAGCTCAGGACCTTCACCTCCAGCATCTTCACCTCCAAGATCATCTGAGACCAGCCACCTGAACAGTCTGCAACAATAAGTTTGCATAACCAAGGAATTTCTGCACAAACTGTCAAAAACCATCTCAGGGAAGCTCATCTGCATGCTCGTTGTCCACATTGGGGTTTTCACCTAATTGCAGTTCATAGTTCAAAGGGCAGATGGCAGAGTGTATATGGCATCTTGTGGCTGAGCACGTAGTCTGCCCTTTGCACTGTACAGTGAAGACCTCTGAGAAATGTTACAGGTAAAGCCAATAGCTGCTATAAAGTCAAAATCTTCAATATGGCTCATTTTGATCTGTGACAGTCCTGTATGGAATATATATCCAGTATGAGATCAGAGGCTCCTCGGTGTGATGTTCAGATTCCATTGCTGGTTATAATGAAATGCCACAATCAGGAGCCAATGACTATAGACATACCCAAGCTTGTCCAGAAGAACACACGATGAGGAGCCCTTCCAGACCACTTAAACATTATCAGAGTGAAGAGGGAGGCTTCACCACAGCCCCAGCTGTTCTGTGCTCTGAGCTGTATGACTCAGTAGAGTTAAATGAACCCAACTGAAGCTTTGCCACACTTAAACACCCCCACAGTAAGGAACTGTAGTGATTTAGCCTCAGCTTTGATGGTAACGGGTTAATCTCAGCAAGGACATAATGACGCAGTGGCCCCAACTACAGTCCTCATAGCTGCAGAATGTCTGGTCCCAGGCTTGGAAAGGTAAACATTCTTCATCCTCAGTGAATGTTTGGAAGCCAGTCACTGTACTTGAGTGGTCTCTGCTTGTCCCACTTCATATGACACAACAGGAGCTGGCAGCATCTTCTCAAAAGTACAAAAAAGTCCCATCCAAGTATGCTGTGTCTTTAAAGCCTAAATGATTTACCTCAAAGCAGGTTTGTGGACTGGGACAAAATAATACACTACTTCTCAATAATTTGAGGTCATCCATTAAATGCCCAGAGTGACTTATAGTGTACAGTCATGGGTGAATCTAGAGTTAGGAGTCTTGCCAAAGAACTTTCATTGCTATAGTGTTGTGTGATTGCCCAAACTGGGGACTGAACCCCAGTCTCACATGTTGCTGCTCCAGACACTCACTCTTCTGTGGTAGAAAGGTGAGGTAGGACAGTGTCACTACTCAGTGTTGGTGTCTCCCACATGTTTTTGACATTAGGTGTATATCTAACATCTCATATTCTAGTGATTAACAAAGGTGTCACAAGTATTCACATTCATTCATGTTTATGGACTAATATCTCCTATTCTAGTGATTAATAGTGTTTATTGAGGCTGTTTATGGACTAATATCTCCTGTTCTAGTGATTAGTAGTGTTTATTGAGGTTGTTTATAGACTAATATCTTTTATTCTAGTGATTAATAGTGTTTATTGAGGCTGTTTATGGACTAATATCTCCTGTTCTAGTGATTAGTAGTGTTTATTGAGGCTGTTAATGGACTAATATCTACTATTCTCGTGATTAATAGTGTTTATTGAGGTTGTTTATGGACTAATATCTCCTATTCTAGTGATTAATAGTGTTTATTGATCGTTGTTTATGGACTAATATCTCCTGTTCTAGTGATTAATAGTGTTTATTGATTGTTATTTATGGACTAATATCTCCTATTCTAGAGATTAATAGTGTTTATTGGGGATGTTAATAGACTAATATCTCCTATTCTAGAGATTAATAGTGTTTATTGAGGTTGTTTACGGTCTAATATCTCCTATTCTAGTGATTAAGTGTTTATTGAGGTTGTTTATAGACTAATATCTCCTGTTCTAGTGATTAATAGTGTTTATTGAGGTTGTTTATGGACTAATATATCCTATTCTAGTGATTAATAGTGTTT
>BRDA01071355.1:0-32644 GCA_036984385.1 Crenuchus spilurus | reverse complement strand
CTTTCCTTGGAGAAGAGCTAATGAGAAATTGGGAGCTGGCTCTCTTTCACTGGGAGTCGGCTCTTCTGATTCACTACTAAGCATCAGCTCTTAGAGCCGGCTCTTTTGCGAACGACACATCACTACTCAGCACTGAGGTGTTGGGTTCGAATCTGCATCTGAGTGGAGTTTCCATGTTCTCCCCGTGTTCGCGTGGGTTTCCTCCAGGGACTCCGGTTTCCTCCCACAGTCCAAAAACATGGAGATCAGGTGGATTAGATACTCTAAAAATTACCCTGGTGTGTATGTATGTATGTATGTATGTATGTTTGTATGTATGTTTGCCCAGATATGGTTGGCACTCTGTCCTGGGTGATCCCCCTAGTGCTTGATGCAGTCCACCAGGTGGACGGTTGCTTCCGGTTGAGAGTACGCTGTGCGCGACTGGCTGCCGCTTCTCACCAGAGTGTGTGTATATAAAGTGCGTTGATTGTAAAACATCCTTGGGTGGGTGTCTAGAAAGGCGCATACTGCAAATATTTCTAGCATATTATATATATATATTGCTAGGTTGCTATACATAACAATGCTAGCAACAGTAGTATTATTAGCATTAGCATTTGTTCATAGTAGAGCTTATGTCAAGTTATTATTCCCAGGTACCGTTATTATTTTCAGTTTGCCTTTCAGTTGCAGTTTCAAAGAACATGCCAAGATTGCTTATATTTCAACTTCTCTTTAATATGCTGAATTCATTAAGTTTGAAACAAACCGTTAGCATGTGAAAAGGTTAGCATGTATCCTTATTGATTGGTCTTCTTTGGGCATGAGGACATTGGCTGTGATAGCAGATATGCGTCATGAACCAGACAGGCCTGAGGCATTAGCAGAGGCCACTGTGTCATTGTAAGAGGCGCATTAGTGCTAAACACAGGCAAATACTGTTGTGGGCAAAATTTAATTACTCTATAAAAGCCCATACAAGAAAGGCCAATTATGAGGGTAGAGCGGAAACACGTGCATTGTTTAATTGAATTATAGCATATTGAAACCCCTACAGCCTGTCAGATTTTAAATATATTCACTAGTAAACATGTTCACCTGATTGGACCTGCAGTGCTTAAATATAAATGAAAGAATGGCTTCATCTATAATCCTCTGTTATTAATATCTAGAATCAAAACCGGGCAGTGTAGCAAGCTTTGTTTGGCTTTAAAGCAGCATTCTTGTTGTTTAGAGTTTAGACTAGCTACTGAGGACACAATGGGCTTGATTTGAACAAAGCCTCCAAACCCAGTCAAACCTGGCTTTCAGCTCTAAAGGGTAATATGATAGCATGTCCTAGATGTCTGTTGTGTGTTGATTGTGAAGGACTACTGTATTTCACATTTTCTGTCAGCATCTTACCTCTGAATGTGCAACAAGAGGATGAAGGAGACTGAAGGAGTCTTAATATAGACCTTCTAAATGCTCATTTTAGCTTTACTAATAGTAACTACACTATAGTACTGAAGTAGAAGGCCTAGCATTGCTTAATGAACAATAATTGTAATAAATAAACCTACTCTGTCAAAACTCTCACTTTTTTCTCATTTTGCTGAGAGGTTTGATGCAGTACACACTGCATATCAATAATGTTTTGATGTAGAGAAGTAGATTTGTGATTCAGCAGAGACCCAGTCCAGACAGAACCATGAAAGATGGATTAAATTCTCTGTATCTTCTTTGGGCAAACATAACCAGATCCGATTATTTTGACCATAGCTAACTGATGTTGAATAAACTAGGCTGTGAGAACATGTGCCTGAAGTGGTGGGCAGCCCTATCCATGGCGTCTGGGGAGCAGTTGGGGGTTAGGTGCCTTGCTCAAGGGCAAGTTGCACAGAACGTCTTTTTATTTACCATTATTTTACCATTATCAACACTGCATATAAAACAATGTAATTTTTGATCTACAGTATGTGTAATTTAGGATGTTGTACGTCTCCGGTTGCTGTCACCACCACATGATCAAAATCATATCTACAACTCAAAAATACTTTTTAAAAATACTTTTGATGGTGCTATTATTTTTTCTCCCAGAAATATTTTATTTTCAAGCTGCACAGCATTGAAGTGACATTATTATGTCCATCTTACTACTCAGATTTGTGACACAAGAGGTCGTCCTACAGCAGGTAAAAAAAATTAAGTTGCATTTATTTGGGAATTTTTGAAACATCAGTAAAGCAATGCAGCCAGTCACTTTTTTTAGTAATTGCTTACTCCAAAGATAAATGATACATTGTTTATTTTAAGTACAATCTTTAATTAGAAGCTCAAAATAGTTAGAAAATTACAGCTGATGTAGAAAGAAGAGGGTCTCTGCTTTCATATGACACCTTTTTGTGCATATCTTTGTAAATTAGAAAGTAAAAGATCTCTGAATGTAAGGAATAGTTGCTTGGCCCACCAGAGGGTCCATGCTATATTTGACTGTCTGCCAGCATCAGAAAACAGCTCTCCAAATATCAACAGAATCAACTTAGCAGTTTGAGAGAAGAAATCTGACCCTACATAAGTATTACTCTACATCTGGCTCATGTTCTTTCTTAATGCCATGATGCTAATGTACATCAATGGCCATATTCTGCCATACACAAACTGCACCAATGTTCTGTTTTTGCAATTCAAATGGCATCTTGTTCTCTCTTGGTTATAGCAAGGCCAACAGGCCTCTATGTCAAATAAATATAATCAGAACCCATTTGTGGGAGGCGTCCACTCAGCGAGAAGTATCCTTGGCCAGGCTCTGTAGGGCAGGATTGTGTATGGAAATTGGCAGAAGGAGTGTGGAAGACTACTCGGATGGGTGGCAACAGCAAGACGTGACCTATTTAAACAGAACTGCTCCTGTGGCGCATCCATGGAGTGTGACAACAGCATAGGGTGGCATTAGCCTAGCTTTCGTAATCCTATGCTAATATACTGAAAAAGCAAACCAGCTTATTAGGTAGTTCAAAGCAGGGAAAAGGGTGGAAAGGCTGCATCCTCAGTGGGTGGTCTCATGGACTGCGAAATGGGGGTGGCCACCTAAGGCATTGGCCAACCTGTTACTGATGTTGTTGCATGAAAATGGAGATGCTTAACCAATTGTTGTGTCACAATGTTAGGGTCCAAAGTCCAAACAATGCACATACTGAATAGTGCACAATAACAAGCCTATAGGTTTTCAAAGATTACAGGCCTACTGGATCTATAAATGCCATAAAACTCAACTTGACTTCTGCTTCTATAGATAGTTATGATTGTATACAATTCAGCATCAGTTTGGATTTAACCAGTCAGGCTGCTGTCTGCATGCAGTGCCCATTTTAGGATTCTTAGAGCATGAACATCAAAAGAGAGTGAGAGTGTTTGCAGTTTTCTGGATGGATATTCAATTAAACTTAAATCAAAGTTTATTTGTCACATACACAATCATACGTGATACAACTGGCATTTTAATGCATTTTGGTGACTGCTTCTCCACACTGGAAAAGAAGGGTTTTGGGGGGAATTCATGAGTAGATAAAGGGAAAATGAGAACTATGATATACTGTATAATAACATGGCAGAGATAAGGAAGACAAGATGTGTGCAAAAATGCAGGTAATGTGCAAATATACAAAATATATACATACACATGGGTGGTTAAGTTGTAAACATTGGTGGTGGAGTGTTGTGTGTATAGTAGAGTGGAAGTGTGTGTGTTGCTATTTGTCCAGAGTTCAGTGCAGAGTCCAGTGTAACGTGTAAGTGTATGTGTGTGTGTGTTTGTGCCATTGTCTAAAGTTCAGAGTTCAAATGGCCTGCGGGAAGAAGCTTTTTCTCATCTTCTCTGTATTTGCCTTCAGGAAGCGAAAATGTTTCCCTGATGGCAACAGAGAGAAGAGCCCACTGTTGGGGTGGTTCTTGTCTTTCAGTATCTTTTTGGCTTTGGTCCAGCATTGCTTGCTGTAGATGGTCTGCAGTTGACCATTTCACAATGAACAGATCAGTAGGAATGGTCCACACTGACAATCTTGTTACATTGTCTAAGATTGTTGATTACACTACATTTTACACAACATTTCACTACACAAATTGTTTAGGTCAGAGTAGGTTCTACAATGTGTTCAAACACACTGACTAGTTTGTGAGGCCTGGGTGCAGTTTGAGTGGTTTCAGGAAGTTGAGTATGCGTTGTTTGCATAAGATATTGATGGTTGTGGTGTGTATATATGTGAACCGTTGATGATCTCACCATTCAAAAATATGTTACATGATCCATGAATGTCCTCTTTGCAAAAGAGGGCCGAAAATAAACAACTGTTATAAAACTACCAATGACTCATTTAATAGAACACAGTGCTGTGTTTTATAGCCCTCAGGGCATCATAGTGGAGGCAAGGCATGAGATTACGGAAACGTGCCCTACCGCTAACATACAAATCCCAGGTGTGATATGTGGTGTTTGAGGCTGAGGGTCACAGACAACCTGCTTGTGTGCCTCACCAGCTCTACATGTCAAATGTTATAAATCCTGCCTAGCTCCAGCAGGCAAGCTTTTCCATACAGATCTGTGGCATTTTTCATAATGATGTTTCAGTGTCTGTTTCATTGGTTGTATTAAAGATTTTTCCAGTGATCACTTTTTATGGGCACCAAAAGAATCAAACAACATTGTTTTGTCTTGTCTCCTGGTTTTTGTGCCATTGCTCTTGCATGTCATCATCACCAAGTTAAAGACTGTCTTCAGTCATGTCGTTGGTACATCAAATCTGTTCACTTAAAGATTCCTTCATTCATTTAATGAGTGTGAGGCAACAAGTATGTTATGTAAAGTTTTCAAGAAAACCAGAAAGTGGCTCTCACGAAAGATACAGATTGTTAAAAAGTACACCCTTTAAAGAAGATGGTTCTTCAAGGGTTCTTTAGTAAAAAAAATGGTTCTATAAAGAACAATGAACACTCAAATATCCCACAGGGGTCTTTGCATAATTAAATGGTTTTTCAGATTGATGAAGAATTTGTTGTACTTGGTTCTATACAATACCTTTTTGAAAATTGTTCTGTATAGCACCAAAATGGTTCTGTTGTAGTACAATGTCAAGCTTGTGATAATAGAGGAGGTCTTTTTGGTGCTATACAGAACCGCTTTCAAAAGTTGTGTATATAGAACCAGCTACAACACTTTCCTTATCAGTCTGAAGAACCATTTAATCATGCATGGTTCTGTACAGAACCATTTTCTTTACTAAAGAACCCTTGAAGAACCATCTCGTTTGAGTGTAGTTTAGGTAGAAAGACTAGCAGAACAACAGTTAATGTCAAACAATACCCATGACCAAAAGTGAGAGATTGTACCTGCACAGCCCAAGAAATAACACATTTTTGAACATGTTGTGCACAACATACATTATTAAAAGCACAATTCACTATCATGGACCATCTCAGCATTTCTAGAATGAGTAGTGCTGTCTCTGGTTCAGAATGATGCTGGAAGAAAGTTTCCAGCAAGCTTCTTCAGGACTGAGCAGTAGACTCCCCTGAACTATGGTGTAATGAAAAGCTAAACTCAGTTATAAACGTCTTTTAGTTCAGCACACATTAGCATCCCAGTCATGTTCATATCATATTAAGTTTGTCAGTGTGACCTCAGTGTTTTCTAAAAAAGCTGCAGAACATGAAAAGGCTGTAAACTCAGAGTTCAAAAATCACCTGCCTGAAGTGCATTTCAAAAAAAAAAAAAAAAAAACAATGGAAAAGGGAAAAAAGCTGCATTTTCAAAAACATTAAAAATCATGTAGATGAGGTCTAAGATGACAGGATCCAGCACACATACATAACGTTCAGGTGTCTGAAAAAAATCTAAGAATTGAGGAGTGTTTCTTAAATTGTAGTCATTTTATGTGTGTGTATAAGTCCATTTAAACAGTTCTAAATAGCATTCGTTGTAATTATCATTGAATACACTTATACATGTATGTATTTTGGCAGAAACTATTGTCCAGACAAATGACATTACATTACATTTGTAGCTAATTGTAGCATTTGGAGTCTAAATCTGTTGTGTGACGGCCCAAACCAGGAATCAATCCCCAGTCTGCCATGTAGAGATCAGCTGGTTCTACACTATCATACCTGGTTCTGGTTGTATATATATATTATCAGTTATTCTGTTGAATTTAAACAGATCCAGTCAATGATCTAGAGATTGAAGTGAAGTGGAATTTGTAGCATCTATTCAAATGCTTGCAAAAATTAAAAATAAATAAAAAATTAAACAGCTGTCTTAAAAGTGAAAAAAAGAGGTTTGACACTGTTTGGTGTAAACATTGTCAAATCTTGAGACTAACTCATCCAAGCATAAACCCTTTTTACAATATTTGGGCATCTTTTTGGTCTTAATTTGTTTGATTTGTTCCCATTGGGCAAGTCTCAAGCAATTTTGGTTGTTTGAACTAGAAATGATACTAAATTGTCTCTGAATTGTTAAGAGTCTTTAACTGTGAAGACGTATGAAAAATATATTGTAAGGAACTCATAACAAGTGTCAGTGTAAAGTCAACCTAAAACATTTGGCAGCCCAAGTATTATATGTCTGGGGATACATGCGCCACTGAGCAAATCCCATTGAAAAAGGTTCTAAAGCTAATAGCTCTCTATAGGCCTGATAATACGTCCATGGTCACAGGGACAACTGTTCTCTGGGGAAAGCCTAGTACACCTCTCTTACAACACAGCAGAATGCAGTCCGACTTATGTTGAAGTGCTTAACAACCACGAAAAAACAAATTGCCACTGCAATAAAGCCCCCTTTGGATCTCCATAAAATGCACATTACTTTCTCCCCACTACATTGTCACCACCAGCTGCAAAACACTTGAAAATGTATAAGTGCTGGTTTACAACTTCTGTTACAAACACTGCATTCATCTGACAAAGCAATCTAAGGCCATTTGAAGTTGCAATTTAGATCTTTGTTTTCAACTCCAGACCACAGGGCAAGAAAAAATAACACTTGAAATAATTTCAGTTTGATTTGGACTCTTTGGGTTTTATTGGCCTTTTAACACAAATGGAGGTTTCACATTGCAGTTGTAGGTTCTTTGCAGTAGTGGGCACTAATGGAAGGCCCCGCAAAGAGGACAAATCTAGATGCCTCATTAGTAATTCAACATCTCACTTTAAGAGGTTTTCATTCAACAACCACTGGAGATTTGCTTATTTGTACAATAAAGAACATCTTCTCTTTGTTTGTCTTGTGAGGGGAAATTCAGAAGGACTGATTGGATCTGAGCTGCCTCTCTTGATGAAATACTGGAAGCTTTGTGAGTGAAGCCTCTACTGAAAAACCCTCTAGCGAGATCTTAAGATGACCAAAACAAATGTCATTTCTTTGCCACTATATTTACTCTGACGTTGTTATTTACTGCAAGCGAAGACAACTAGTAGGGCAGTGTTCAAAATACTGATATGGCCAGTATGTATTCTAGATTATACAGTCTGTTTACCAGAATAAAATGATTGTAATTTGTGAGAAGAGATCTAAGAGATTTTCAAGAGCGTTCACACATCAATCAATACAGTTTGGTACGGAATTGCAGTCATCCAGACTCATACAGTCAGTAAAGCTTCAAAGACAACTGGAGTATCGCTTCCTCCTGTTTACTCTGCCTTCTGTTCATACTCAGCACACTCTTAAAAGATAATCACAGATGCTTTTCATCCAGCATTCCATCTTTTCCAACCAATTCCCCCCGGAAGGTGTTATGGATCTCTCAAAACGAAGACAACCTGCATTAAGAACATTTTTACCTATTGTATTAACTCCTCAGAGTAACGTGAGCCGTTAGAATTCCAGCCTCTGTAAAAAGGCACAGATGAAACAGCTGCGTACTGAAATCTCCTAATCAAAAGCTATATATTAAGTATATTGTTTATTGTTTATGTTTTACTGCATACGTTTGTGTATTTCATCATATTACATCTTGTTTCACTGGATACAATTACCAGTGACATGTCAAGGTAAAACATTCACTCAAACGATCAATCAATTCATTAATTCATTAACCAATTAACCAATCAATCATTCAAACAATCAAAAGTCTTCAAATGTATCCCACTAATCAGATTAGTTACCTTTTTTAGGATTGCTATCTTAAATGGCTATACTATATCATACTATATTAATTTACCAGTTTATTCATTTGAAATGTACTGAGCATGGCCATAAACACACCTTAGTGTATAATAACAAAAAAACATTCAGTTATGTATTGTCATTTGTATTTTTTTTTTTTTTTTTGCCCATTTTCTCCCCTTCCCAATGTGGTAGTAGCCAGTTAACCCATCCCATCTGCTGGGGGGCTCTCCCCATCACTTTGCACTGTCCCTGACTCTAGGAGGGTGAAGACAAGCACAAGCCTCCTCCGCTGTGTTTGATGCAGCCACCACCTCTTTTCTAACTACCGCTGATACACCGTCACTGGGGAGTCTACGTGCTCGGAGGAAAGCGCAGGATTCCCAGCTCTGAATGGACCAATCAGTAGACGTCTGAGCCAGAAGACATTGCAATGTGTGAGTGATAAGGAGAGTGAAAGAGAAATCTACCCTCCCAGAGAGAGCACGGCCAGTTTTTGCTCCGGATGTTGAATGCAAACAGCATGACCGGGATTCAAACTTGCAATCCTCTGGTAATAGTGTTAGCGTCTTAGCCTGCTGAGTCACTCAGGGCCCCGTCGTTTGTATTTTTAGTACATTTTTCTTCAAGTAATCTACCAACTACTATAAGCTGATATAAACTCAATAAACAATAAGCAAATCAGTCACAAGCAATTACAAGAGTTGAGCCATGTCAGCAACAGAAAGTGCATTTCCAAGCTACTAATTCAACTGATCTATGACTTAGTTTACTAAAACATACTGTACTGCTCCCTGGGTGCCATGGATAGAGCTGCCCAACACTTCAGGCACATGTTCACATCCTAGTTCCTAGTGTGTGTTTCACTGCATGGGGGGAATAAATGCGGAGGTCAAATTTTGTTGTGTGCAATCACACTGGCACAAAGTTTAATCTAATCTAATCTAATCTAATCTAATCTAATCTAATCTAATTACTATGAAATAATGCAATATTAAGGGCATAAAATAACTAAACTACAGTGTTAATTCAGTTAGTTTGCCCATTTATTGGAATATGTCCATAGACTACAACTTATTACAAACCTATTATATGTTTCCTTTGAAACAGTCTGTATTATGGAAGCACTGGGTAGGTGGTGGGTTAAGAAATCGATCCTGCTCTTAAGCAGTTAATCCATAAAGGTCAATTCCTTTGTGCCATTCATCATTCAGCTAGAGATTATAGACATGTATTGCTGTAAAGGAGAATTTAGTGATGCGTCATTTTATGACTCAGATCTCTCTTGCTGCCTCTTTCGTTTTCTTCACACTCTCTGCCAGAATAAAACATTTGTGACAGGCACCGCCATCCGAGCTGTTTCGGGGTTGCATGCACTAGTCTCCAGGCTGGACGTTATTCGCTTCTTCATTTTCTACAAGTGTTTAATTACAATCTGTCTCACTACGAGCTCCACTGAGGTCTCTCTGGTAGACACAGTGGTGCGATCCCTGGCACCCTGTTTCCTTAATTAGTTTTCTCCTGGTTGGTGTTCAGGGGAATGAAGGGTAAAAAGAGCATGTTACGTAGGTGAATGCGGCCCTTGTGAAAGACACAGATGGTGCACTTTTTATGTTCAAATGAAATTAGCGAGGCAACATAATTTTGCTATGCAGCTGTACATGTAACATAGTAAACACAACTACAGATGCTGGCAATCATAAATACAGGATCCACACTCATTAATATTAATATTAAAATTAGTATTCATATTAATAGTAGTTGATACTGATAACAGTGTCACACTGAAAACATGTACATTTATATGTAATGCATCTAAAATATATGACAGTTTACATACTAAAAGGTTCACTAAAGGTCATGCAGGTGACTGTGAGTAGTATATTTCTCAATAAGATTGAAACTTCCCTTGGGTACACTAGCCTCAGTGAGCTAATTAGCTAACTTGCTAACTTTTTTTGAGAAGTAAGTTGGCATTAATTCATTTGCAGCCCACATTTCGGGGCAGCCTTTGCCTGGTGGTTATAGATCTGATTTTGTTACCAGAAGGTCGCTGGTTTCATCCCCTTGCAGAACATGACTGAAGTGCACCTAACCACCAACCCCCAACAAACCCCAATGGAAAGGTGCTGCCCACCACTCTGGGCACATGTGCTCACTGTCCCTAGTGTGTTCACTGGTGTGTGTATATGTGTCACACTGCATGGATGGGTTAAATGTGAAGGTTAAATTCCTCTGTGTGCAAGTACAATGATCAATTGGACTAACAGACATTACTAGATTAAGGTTAGTATTAGGTTTAAGTATAGGTAGGGTGGGGCAGCTGAGGAATGTGCTAAAGGATCAGGTCTTGTGACCGGAAGGTTGCTGGTTCAGTCCCCAGGCAGGTCATGACTGAAGTGCCCTTGAGCAAGGCACCTAACCCCCAACTGCTCCCTGGGTGCCATGGATAGGACTGCCCAATGCTTTGAGCAGATGTTCTTACAGCCTTGTGAGTGATGGGTTAAATGCAGAGGTAAAATTTCATTGTGTGTGCAATCACACTGGCAAAAAAAGTTTAATAAAAAAAAGGTACAAGACTTGAGTTTTTGTTAGGTTACTGAGGTTAAGGTTAGATTTAAGTGTAGATGTAGAATTGGAATCTGAATACTCAGCTACACTATTATACAAGTCAATAGAATATTTGTGTTTGCTAATAATATGTTAGCACAGAAGAGGATACTGTGGAGAAAATGAGCCTTGGCAAACACTAGCTAGCTGAAACTAAAACCACAGCAGAGCCACACAAGCAATAAACACACACATGCACGCACTACATTTCACAAATGGCCAGCTGCTGGATTTTTGTTTGACATTCTATGAGGAGCTGAGAGCTTGGGACTGACAGAACTGGGCTAATAGTGCTGTACTCTGCGTCTGTGGATAGACCCATCTCTTGCTTTGTTTGGTTTAGCTGGCGTGCAGGGTAAAATTAAGGTAAAAAATTGTTATAATCAGACATAAAGTCAAGTTTCAGTAAACCCTTACAAAAATACCATCATGGTCAACAAACCATCATAATGTAAAACCAATTAATATTTTTGGGACAATACTATGATGGTAGCAGCATGGAATTTTGTAAGGATAGCAAATGTCAAAGTTTTGAATTAATAATTGATTTTGTGCTAAATACCAAAGTTCTCTGAGCAATTTTCCTGAAGTCTATATTTATGTTATTGGCAACACAAGGCCCTGGGATCATAAATAACCAGTTAAAATTGTACCGAGTCTTAGAATTCTTAGATTTGACTCTTAGAATTGTGAATATTACTCAGTTCATTTACTCACAAAAATATAAAATGCAGGGGCCCTGAGTGGCTCAGTGGACGCTGTCACTATGATCTGAGGATCGTGAGTTCGAATCCCAGGTCATGATGCTTACTATCAGAAGCTGGGGCCCAAGAGTGCAAAAATTGGCCATGCTCTCTGGGTGTGTAAGATGGCACTCTCTCCCCAACACTAGTAAGTAGTTGGCTGGCTCAGGCATCTGCCAGGCGATCCATCAGAATTGGGGATCCTGCGCTTTCCTCCGAGTGCGCTGGCTGCCCGGCGGTGATGTATCAGCAGCAGTTTGAAAAGAGGCGGAGCTTGACTTCACATGCATCAGAGGAGGCATGTGTGAGTCTGCACCCTAATAGAGTCAGGGACATTACAAGTGATAGGGAGAGTCAACAAACAGGTGGGTCCAAACACATTGGGGGTAAAAATTTTAAAATAAATATGTCATGGTATATTCATATAAAAATATCAACTTTCAGAATTTACATTCATTTTTTGCCTGTTTTTGATTAAAGTCACTGAAATATTGGCTCAGTTCCTCCAAAAAGGCCTCATATTACAGAATAACATATTTCTTTAAGGATTTTGCATGAAAAACATCTTTATAATGAATGGCTTTGCCTTATTTACATCTCATAAATCTAACTTGACCTCTAGCAGGATGTTAGTGTCCATTATTACTCAGTGTAATCCTGCTTGACAAGGACAGGCCCAGTTTTAACAGCAAAAAGCTCATCTAATTAGACACACTGAGCCAGACTAATTTGGTTCCTGTCTTCCCAGCTAAATAACATTCTTTCCAAAATATGGATGGACTTAATTGCCCATACTTGGCTAAAAGCACAGTACTGACTGCAGTTTTAAGGCCTAGTAGTACAGGCAAGCTACAATGATAATTATAATATTTTTGGGGAAAGAAATACTCACAACTGGAAAACAACATTAGAGTATAATTATTAGAGGTTCACTGATGAACTGACACACAGGTGATGATTCAGGTAAATCCAGTTTATAATATCTAGAGTCAATTATAATAATTACTGTGTATGGTTAATTAATTCTATTACCACAATAATCAAAAAGTATTTTCAGAATTTTTAGACAAAAATATTTTCTAATAGTATGACAGTCTGGGAATTGGGGGTGATGCTTCAGGGGGTGTCCAAAGTAACTACCATCTGGGGGGCAGGGGAGGTGTAAACAAATGTTGAACTTCAGTTTTTCAGTTTTACTTTCACTTTCTTCTGTTTATTTTGGGGGTGGGTTGGGCTATGTAACATTTTTGGGCATTCTACAGGTATATCCTTCCTTAAAGTGGTCTAATATTGCCCTTGGTTTACAGAGCTGTTATTTGCTGTTTCTTTGAATTTCATGCTCCACCATAAATGGTGCAGGAGCTGCACTTGGGTGCCAATCATTTATGGTTGAATTAGACACATAGAAATAATAAACCTTGCTTTGTGATGAAAAATGACTCTGTCACTCTCTTCTTCAGCGAATGCTATGTTAATTTAACTGTGATAAAAATGTTCAGAGAGCTCAAAACTACACTCATGATGCACATTTTTGGTCCACAAGCCACGTGGAGACCATATAAAACACATCTTTCTATGCAGTTTAATGTTCCACTGCTGTGTAGTGTTACGTTTTTCATGTGAAATCTGTGAAAAATGAGTGACTAGGTCTGTGAAATTAAGTCCTGTGAATTTATTAGAGCCCCAACTACAAGTCTGTAATATTAGCATGATTACGGTAGAGTTTAATACAGCATCTGAAGGACTACAGTTAGCAGTGAAAGAATACAACACCCGTACTGTACACTACAGTAACAGACAGTGCATGCAAATGTTGCACAATGACTAACAACGGTCAATAAATATACACAAAAAGTATGTTTTAATGCAGAACACATCATTAATATGTTCTCTTGCAGTCACATGAGTAATGTTAGTTACATTAAATTTAATTTAATAGGAAATTTTACTGTAATTTAATACTTTGTACCCCAAGAAGTCAATGATAATGAAAACTAAATAAAATGATCTATTTCAATACACTTACCGTGATTCCTTCTTATATATGTATATCCTTTCCACTATATCCCAATTTTTGCTCACCTGTGGGGATACAAGGTTGGCATACCTAATAAACCAGTGACTACTTAACTATGTTTCCATTACATGCAAATAAGAATTAGTGTAAGACACTTTACACACACTGAATTCTCACAAGGATATAAAAGCATATTAAGAGCATCATGAAAAAAGAGCTTCTTTCAAAAGCAAATCTTCATTAAACAGTAGAGCTCCAGCCTGCACATTCATACACTACCTTTTGTTTTTGTGCCTTCTGAAAATGCAGCTGGCCTTGGAGAGCAGCACAATGACAAAGCACAACCATCGGCAAGATACTAATATAAGAAACAGACCCAGAGATTGCAACTGAGAAGAGGACACAACTCATTACTCATGCAGGTTTCCTCCATTCACTTGAATCAAGAAGGCACATTAGCTGAGCTAATCTGCATTTGCGAGTATGAGGGGCAGGAGGATACGCCTGTGTCGTGACTAAAAGCTGAGCCAAAAGAAATAAACCATCACCATTAACTCTAATGCAATCAAAATGAGAGGTAGTCGTGATAATACAAACATGTCATTAGACCTAAGTGTGCCCATTATCAAGTAGACCTATTGTAAAGCATATTATGCACTGCAAAGGTAGTTTGTTTTTGGGATTGAAAGCTATTGAGAATAACTCGCATCAAACTGTGCCTCGTGTTCAAATCCAGCTTCAGGTTCACGTTTATGCACTTTGGAATACTTTTATAACCCTGTTCGAAAAGTTCTTTTTGGTTTTATTAGAGCTTTACCAAGTCCATTCAAAGTGGTTGCAGCCCAAAAAGAATAAAGAACTTTATTCACCTTCTCCACTTCACTACACCTCAGTGTGCTCAACATGCCATTTCACTGTGATGCTTTCTCACTATCATGTCTCTACCATTTGTCCTGTAGAGTCTGTGCAATGATTTCAAGCACAAGTCCTGCATCCTTACATTTCCATCAGCTTCGTTTACCTCTGATAGCTACAGCAGTCCACCACAACCATCCCCCAATCTCTAGTTAACCTGCTTGTTCTCCACACATAAATGCTTTTTCCAGCTGATCCTCAGTTGGGCATGTTTTAAGAACAAAAATGGCATTCAGAGGAATGAAAAACTGTGCAGCTTATGAGTCCATCCATCCATTATATCCCGCTTATCCCCATCAGGGGTAGAAACACAAGCAAAGTAGACTACACTCTCCCCAGCCACCACTTCTAGCTCATATGGGAGGATTCCAAGGCGTTCCCAGGTCAGCTGAGAGATAATCTCTCCATAATAAACTTCTATACCACTATCTCTTTGTACACAGTAAATCTGCCAGTGTTAAATCAACACTCTCAGTGTTAATTTAACTCTAATAGTGTTGATTTAACAATGGCAGATTTACTGTGTATGGATTACTTTTAGTAACTTCCAACTACATATATATTCTGAATGTACATAAATTGTCATACAGTTAGGAGATAAAAAAGTAGTTTTTTTGCCATGCAATCGAGCTAGCATGCTCACATCTGCCTAGTTTTAATTAGCTTTAGCATTGCAGTCTAGCTAGACTTAAGCATTTTAATCTAGAAACTCAATGCAATGGCTCATTAAAAATCATATTTATACAACTGTCAGCTTGCTTCATTAATTTGAACTGGAGCTAATGTTGCTAACACTAGTTAGCTAGTCCCATTCATAGCCAAGTGATTTCTGTAAAAATCCGTAATAAACACTGTAGTGAACCCACTTAAACTATGACTCTATTTTAAATAAAGGTATCAGGGACTAGTCAGTATGGTTTAGGACAGTATAACTTGTGTTGAGCTAAAAAATATCAAATTAAAAATATCAAACGTAGCCGAATGCTATTAGACAACTGATTCAGAGTAAAGTGAAAGTGATACAGCTACCAATGTGCTTGCTCACAGATGAATCTGACACACACACACACACTAGTGAACACATACACTAGAGGTCAGTGAGCACACATACATGAAGTGGTGGGCATCCCTATTCATGGCATCCTGGGAGCAGTTGGGAGTCAGGTGTCTTGCTTAAGGGCAGGTTTGTTGTGTCTTGTTGATTCAGGCGATTGAACCGGCAAAGCTCACGGCTGTATTACAGAATTGCTGATCAGTTTTAGTGACAATGACCCATATTTATCATCTTAGAAAAAGATGTTTGATCTAGTAATGGCCAGCTTCACCCACTAGCACTTTTATTTTCAATAGTGTATACACATGAAGTCTGAGAGTGTCTTTCATTTCTGTTCCTCCTTCCTTTTTTAATTCTGGACTGTCATTTGAGATGTGGTCATTGTAACAGCATGCTGTTATATCTGAAAACAAAGACAGCAGACCTTCCTCCACCAATTGAGTTATTCCTCCAGTGGAATCTGGAAGACAAGGAACCCAAAATGTCTTAATTGTGTTTGTTGAGTATGGGGTGGCACAGTTTTCTGTGTTTAAAATTAGAAGCACTGTAACTGTCTGGAGCATGATTCCTTCGGGTTGATTTCTTTCATAGATGCATCTGAGGGCTTTTTTTTCCATTTCATGTTCCTGCCAGTTTTGACTTCTAGGGCTGACAGCCCAGCAGGCTGCCACAATCCTACTTTCCTCATTCTGTTCCTCGATGTTTCTTACATATTGCATAGTGTTTTATGCAAACAATTCATGAACTGCTTGAGTATTCTCAGGGTGAATGGAATAGCAGTAAGCTAGGCTGGTTTCCTACATAATGTTGAATTGCTAAACAATTTTGATCAATTCATGACACATTTGGACAGAAATGTGATGATCATACTACAGCAACTAAAAGGCCATGCATTCACATGATCTAATTACAATGACTTGTAAATGTAATGACTATTTATGGTATTATTTTCCTGATTTTTCTCAATATTTTGCTAATATTATCAGTCAGATATCAATATTAGCTCTTGTAACAACAACAGTTTACTTTCTCAAGATGTGCAGATGCATATTAAGATGCACTGGTGCATCACACTGAACATGCTATAAGCATACTGAACGAAAAATGCCCTGAACTGTAACTTAACATAATCCTATTTTCTGCTGCATTTGTAATGTGTTTTCATGCTAGATCTATTATTGGATGAACTGTTGCACATTGCCTACTTTCACTGTATCTCAGGAAACGTGCTTAAATGTATTTAAATGTTGTTTTCCTGAGATATTAAATAAATGCTGCTTTATTCTAGAGAAAACAAATGATTCATATTGAGATCTCAAGAGACGTATCATGTTATCTCAACTGTTTATGTCATGTGAATGACACAATTAAGTAAAACTATTACATTAACACAGGAAAGTGAAGAAATCCATTCCTTTAAAGGAATCAGGAAAAGGAAAGAAACTCATATATACAACATACAGTCAATACTTTGTGGACATTGTTAGGATACCTTTCATTCTGCTCTTCAATGATCAAGACCCCCCACAGGACCTGTGGATGGTGGATCATTCTCAGCAGTACAGTGACACTGACGTGGTGGTGGTGTGTTATTGTGTTGTGCTGGTATGAGTGAATCAGACAGCAGAGCTGCGGGCGAGTTTTCTGCAGGCATCCTGTGATCACTAATGAAAGACTAGAGGACGAACACAAACTGTATAGCAACAGATGAGTTAGTGTCTCACATCCACAAGGATGATTGAACAAAATAACAAAGTAGTGGATATATTCTTTAAAAACTACACTCACACCAGCGCAACACACACTAACACTCAACCACCACATCAGTGTCACTGCAGTGCTGTGAATGATCTGTTGGGGGTCCTGATGTTCTCCAAAGGCTTATCAAACTGCCCAGAGCAGGGAGGGAATGTATCTAAACCAAGCAACAGGGGCCACTTTAAGCAATAGTCAATGAGGGGCTTAAATCACAAGGCAACATCCTCAAGTTTCTGTGGACACGTAATATTCCCCGAGAGTTTCATTAAGTGTCTGGAGGACAGGAGCACATTGAGAAATTTTATGACTCAAAAGTGGGCCAAATCTCAGCAAGAAGACATATCACAATGCCCTGTGTGCCTGTGTGTGGCTGCTGCTTGTGCGACTGAGCCTGAATACGAGTGTGAAAGACAGCTGGTGTCATCCACCTTGCAGACTTCCCTGCCTTGTAAGTGCTTGAAGATTGATCGGAGCCTTCAGTGAGACACTGTGGCTAAAGCACGCCTACACCAGCACACCTACACTTGCCTTATCTACTGCAAGCAGTCAAGCCACTGGAGGTTGAAATACATACTGATATGTGTCTTCTAATCTACCCTGTCGGCCTGCAATTACTAACAGTGCTATCATTTACAATGCAGCACTTTCAGTCCCATTCATCCAAGGCCATAGATTCTGTAGAGGAGCATGGGTTCAAAGACATGAGCTATCAATTTGTCACTGAAAACAATTAGTGAAACAAGCAAATGAGCTATTTTTAATAGATTAATAGTGTACACCTGAAAACCTGCTCATTTCACAGTTCTTCTCAAGTCAAGACTATTTGTCTCTTTTCGCTGCAGTAACAGTTTCACATCTGGAAAGTTGAGGATTCGTTTGCTACACTCTTAAAAAAAAAGACATTTCCTCAAGGGTTCTTTAGTAAAGAATATGGTTCTATACAGAACCATGAACCATGATGAAAGGGTTCTTCAGATTGATGAGAAATGTGTTGTAGATGGTTATCTACACAACCTTTTAAAAATAGTTCTATATTTTTCTAATAGTTCTAAATTTTCATTTTGATAAAGTTCCCCAAACGTTCCTTGAATTTTGAAGGTTAAAAGAATGTTTGTACTAACATTGACCTATATTTATTAAGGACCTCAGAGTAAGGTTGATCCATCACATGACAATTGGCATTTCAAGCTATTTTTTGTTTTACTGTTGATTAGTAAGGCAAATTGCCCAAGAAATCCAGAATCTTACATTATTCAAATATTGTGGTTTCTGGGTGGAGCAGCGGTTTTACACTAGCACATCTCATTGATTGAGGGGCATCTGTGGTTTGGTGGTTAGGGACATGGTCTTTAAATGATTTCAGTGGGCAAATGCTCACATTCGATGGCGTATGGGACATTGGAGAGGTGTTCTTTTCATGGATGAATCCCAGTTTTCACTGTACATTTCAGATAGCAGACTGCATGTATGGGGTCTTTTAACAGTTTGCTGATGTCAACGTTGTGAATCAAGTGGCCCAAGGTGGTGGTGGTGGTGAGATAGAATGCCTCTCCAATGTGCCATATGCCATCGAATGTGTGCATTTGCCCACTCAAGTCGTTTACAGTGGAGACCTCGATGCGGACAATGAGCATGCAGATGAGCTTCCCTGAGATGATTTCTGATAGCTTGTGCAGAAATCCTTTGTTTACACAAATCGATTGTTGCAGCAGCTGTCCAGGTGGCTGATCTCAGGCAATCTTGGAGGTGAAGATGTGGATGTCCTGGGCTGGTGTAGTTACATTTTATCTGCGTTTATGAGGCCGGCTGGATGTACTGCCAAATTTTTTGAAATGACTTTGAAGGACTTGTGGCAGAGAAATGAATATTCAATTCACAGGCAAGTGCTCTGGTGGACATTTCTGCAGTCAGCATGCCAACTGCATGCACCCTCAAAACTTGAGACATCTGTGGCATTGTGCTGTGTTATGAAACTGCACATTTTAGAGTGGCCTTTCATTGGGGCCAGCCTAAGGCAATAATCATGCTGTCTAATCAGCAACTTGATATGCCACAGTTGTGAGGTGGATGGATTATCTCGACAAAGGAAAAGTGTTCACTAACACAGATTTAGACAAATTTGTGATCAATATGTGAGAAAAAAAATGCCTTTTGTGTACATAATCTTAGATCTTTGAGTTCAGCTCATGAAAAATGGGAGCAAAAACAAGTGTTATGTTTATGTTTTTGTTCAGTGTATGAGCACAACTGAACTTTTTCACAATAGTCTAATTTTTGGAAATGCACAAGTATAAGCTGTGTGTACACTTCAAGACTTTTAAGCATTTCAGTCAGAAATCATGTTTTCAGTTATCCTAGATATAATTGATTAGCCAAGAAATGTTTGGTGTTAGTTCAGTTAGTTAGTTCATTCAGAAGCTGTGAGGCCAACTTTGCTAACAAACACTACTAAAGCAGTTTAATAGCCAAAAAAGACAAAATACACCACCAAAACTTCTCTCAAAATGCTTACATCATCATCCAAACCTTAATTAATGTCAACAGATGAGTCAGCTGAATGAAACTAGATATAGAAAATATTAAAAGGAATCACATTCACTTCACTAAAGTGAAAACATCTGTATGTTTCCTTTCATGGCAAATATCTCATTCACACTACTGAAATGTTAACATATGCAAATGTAAAACATTTTCTCTCATTTCTGTTTGAAATACATAGTGAAACTGTTCTCCTCACCTCACTGCCTGCAATTACTAACAGTGAGGCCCTGTAATTTACAGTCCAGCATTCACAGTGCCATTCATCCAGCTGCATTGATTCTGGTCCACTGCGTGTCTGGAGAGGGACACAGCTTGTAATGACATGATTCATTAATTTGTCATTAAAAAGACCAACAAAAGAACAATAACTGAATGAAAACAGATAAATATTCAAAAAGACGCTTTCAATAAAGGCGAAGCTGAAAACCGAGCTATTGAAATATGAAGACATTTGTAATTTATCACTGCGTGAACTATTTTAATTCAAATGGTTTATTATTGAAATACCTACACACAGCACTAAAGTTAAACAGAGAAAAGACTTTCTAAACATTTCTGAGATATTTCTACCTACAAATGTTTCCAGCCCAAGGATGAATCAAATGTTGCCATGGTAATGTTTAACTGATGATATAAACTCAAAAATGTGGGTAACACTTTATAATAACATTCATTAATAAGCTATTAACTAATGATTAATAACTGTGAACAAATCATTAGTTCATGAGAATTTGAACATGAACAAATGTTTATAAATGACAGTTTATTTAGTTACTAATGACTTTATTCATTTTTGGAAATGTTAACAAATCATTAATAAATCATTAGTAAATAATTTGTTAATGAAATTGTCATGAACTAATAATTTGTTCACAGTTATTAATCATTAGTTAATGGTTTATTAAATGTGTATATTTAATATTAATATTTAAATGTTTGCACTACCTTACATCATACTACAGAGATAAAAAACAGAATATGGTGAAAATTAATTATTCAAAATGTAATAATAAAAAAAACTAAACTGTTGAGTTTTATAGTCATGACACATAACGTGGCATTTTTTGTTTTGTTTTACTTATAGCTCCAATAAAATCAGAATCTCATTTCATTTGTAATTTGAGTAAATTACTATTAAAACAGTATCAACAATAAAACTAAAAAAGACTTGAAATATGTCTCTTTATGTGTAATTAAAATAAAATATATGACAGTTGGCCATTTTGGAGATACACTGGTGGTTCTTGGTATGCATTTGTTGCTTGTGAATCAAAACTACATTTTTTTATATTTATGTGAAATTACAGTCAACATGGTCACATGTTCAACCAAAAGCATATGTGCCTGTGATATTCTCACTAGGAGTTGTGTTTGGCTGGCCATTCCCTGAACTGAGATTGTAATGAGAACTGGCAGTGCTTGGTAGTTTATCAGTTAGTAGGAAACCTGCAGTTGGAAGCCACACCATGTGTTCTTTCCTCTTCATTGCTCAGCATACTGACATCATCAGCATGTAAAATGCGAGCACTGCTCAATGATCCAGTCTGGCCAGTACAAGCTTTAATAAACACAATTTGTACAATAAAACAATATTTCAGATGAACTCATTTCTCCAGAGATACAGTTTTTTTTAAATCAACATGCTACAGGTTATTAGTCCAATTTATTGAATTGTGACCTGAGGGATCAAGTTCTAAATGCTAACAGGGCACACAGAGCAAAATGGCTTATGTCTCATTTACCTGAATTTATTTCATATGGCATTATAAATATTCAGAGAGACTACCCTCAGGGCTATCGGGGCCTTCTAATGATTTAAATTAACTACACTTAAACTTGGTCTGCTATTGGATATGCCTTAGATTAATGAAAAAAGGGATAGTTTTATGTCATATCTGTTTCAAGCTTCAAATAAAGCATGTTTACAAGATTCCAGTGCTTGTGTTTAATCTGACAAAAAGGTTTATATGGACCAGAATTAGGGGCTGCCGTGGATTGGTGGTTTGGCATATGGTCTCGTGACCAAAAGGTTGCTGGTTCGATCCCCAAACAGGTCATGACTGAAGTGCACTTGAGCAAGGCCCCTAACCCCAAGTGGTCCCCGGGCACCATGGATTAGACTGCCCATGGCTTTGGCACATGTTCTCACAGCCTAGTGTGTTTATTAGTGTGTGCGTTTCACTGGGTTAAATGCGGAGGTCATATTCCATTGTGTTTAATCACATTGGCAAAGTTTAATCTAATCTAATCTAATTAGATTAGCACTATCATAACATTATAAATCCCACAGGACTGCTAGTAGATATTTGTACAATGGTAACCCTACTTATGAGTTTAATCTGTGCAGGAGCCGAGCTCGTTAGCTGGTTTGCTCGTTAGCTGGATGCATTTTCCCCATAAGAATACATGTAAAACTGATTAATCCGTGTCAGCCGGCCAATATACAGTATACTTTAATATGCTAAATAATGTGTTTATATGGGTTTTTTAAAACATAAACGAGATGACGACGGTGCTCGTGTAGGCTGGCGGCTAAGGAGGACAGGAGGACGGGTGTACGTGTATGGCATGGTTACACTTATCATATGAAAAGTAAAAGTAAAATGTATCTAACTTTCTTGTTCACTACCTTTTGCTGTCTTTGCGTCACTTTCACTAGCACTTTCACTTTCACTGGACAGCGGTCAAAGGTATTGACTGACATCTTCTTCTACGCTAGCATCTAGGGGATGTTACGACTGCAGCGCCCCTAGTGGTTGGCATACTTGAACTAATTTATGCTACTCGTTACTTGGAATTTTATTCGTTACCTGGAACAAAAATATTCCGAGATCTTGATTCGTTACCTGGAATACTCATTAGTAGGGATGCTCGTAAGTAGGGTTACCACTGTATTATCAAAATATTTTCCTATTTTTGTGAAATAAAAGAGTACTATATGCGATGTATTACACAAACTACATAAAATCACAAATAAAAAAGTGACCTTCATGGGAAAAAAAGAAAAGAGAGAAAGCATATAATATCAGCCTTTTAAGGCATAAATGTCCACATCTGGTTGTTGATGAGCTTTCAGTATTCCCATGTTTCAGTAGAGTAATCTGATCTTGCATATGAAAAACCTGCAGCATTTACATAAACATAATAACTCTTTGAGTATGGAGGTGAATCCTCTGCTGAATTGTGGCAGTGTCTCTGTGTAAGTGGTGACGGAGGAACACGCTGGAACAGAGCCCAGGGTCACAGTGAGAGTGTGTGGGGGCTGGTGGTGAAGTGAAGCGATGATGACAGGCAGTGCCATCAAAGCAAACCCCAGCCTAAGGAGGAGTGGCCAGATGAAGCTTGATTCAGAGCTGCAGTAACCTCACAGTGTTCAGTGTCACGTAGAATCAGCTTATAACTAACAAGTCTACAGTTTTTATAATGGCTTTGCTATCAATTTGATTGACATTACATATGTAATTGCACAAATAAACCGTGATTTACACCACATATAGAATCAGTTTTTATTGTTGTGTTGCTGTACTATTATATACTGTATAAATTATGTTCACGTGGAGGCCATCATGGTTGAATGGATTTTACCATCCTTAGAATAGATTTGAAATGATCAATATTCTTTATGTGCTTGACATATTGTAGTGGGTAACAACTAGAGATGTAAGAATCTATTGATCTGTATTGATGCTGCAGCCAAATAGCAAATGATCCATAAATATAAATGCATATATGTTTATTTTCAAACCTGTTCCAACATTATTCACAACCCTTCCCTTTACGCTCTGGTGTACAGCTGTTTACTGCTTAAGACTACTGTATTTGACATTTACTAATAAAATGTTCAAATTCTATTTTGCTTACATTTGTGGGATCATAGAAATGTAAACAGATTGTGTGGAATTGTGTAATATTTCATATCGACTCCAGATCCCAGTACTAAACTGAATTGAGTCGCAGCAAGTTTTGAGCCTTTGAAAATCATCAGATCATTGGCCGAAACAATCAATGTAGGATCACATCAGGATAAAAATTTAAACTCTGAATAACGGCACTGCCTTCTTTGTGGGAGACTGGATTTAAAATGCCAGTTTTTCAACCTTGGAGAACCATTTTAACTGGCCAGAGAATGTATTTCATGCATTTACTGGCGCTCATGTCCATCACCCGTCAATGGATTATCCTCTTTGAAATCAATGGCTAGACAAGAATGTCCAGAACGTGAATCATAATATATATATATAATTTTTTTTTTTTTTCAATTTTCATTCAAAATTTTTATAAACAAATTCACATAATGGCATTACACCTCTACACTATATAAAGTGTTGACTGAAAGCACTTTCAACAGACTTTCTCTGCTTGTATCAAACTTACAAATAAGACATTTTTTGGCAGATTTACAAGCTTAAAAAAAGCTAGAACTACTGAACAGTTCAAATGGTTGGGACAAACACATAGAGCCAAAAACAGTTTTTCCTCCAGCACTAACACAGCACTCCTGGGTTGATCACACATCCACACACTGTCTTGTGATGCTTTCAGGATTTTCAGTAGTAGTCCCTCTTTATTTCGACCTTCGCAGACTCGCTGTTTCGCATGATTTCAATAAATATGAATGTAAAATAATTTTTGGGGAATTTTTGCTCTTGCAAAATTTTAAATTCGTGGGGAATTCGATGTGCGGTACTGTGTATACGTATTTACTACAGATGCATAGAGCACACTGTACAGTAAGACCTCTCATCTTCCATTTCAGTTCAGCATCTGACTGCTGCTCTTGCATAGTTTTCTATCTGCGAGATTTTTGTAACAGAATTTATTCAATCCCTATGATGGCACCCAAATGTTCTGCGGCTTCTAAGGATGCTGGCAACGAATCCAAACGCCACCAAAAGATGCTGACGATAAAAGAGAAGACTGAGCTTCTCAACATGTTGAAGGAAGGGAGAATTACTGTATGTATGTTATTAAAATGATCTAGGTTTCAGAGTTTAAAACATTTTTATGAACATTACAGTATATGTTTTTTAAAAGGTACTGTACATGTACAGTATGGAAAATGTTATTAAGGGACTGAGAAATGGTTATGTATAAGAGTGTGGGAAGGGTTTATAAAGTCTTAAAATAATGCGTTCCTACTTTGTGGAAATTCCACTATCGCGGGGGGATTTGGAAGGCAACCCCAACGATAAATGAGGGACTACTGTATATGTCACTTAGGAGCTCCATGAGTTAAAGAGAAAGACACTGTTTGGAACTTTACACATCCTTTAAAGGTTCTGTGACATACAGTCCCATGGGCTCTTTCGGATTAAGAGCTTTTCATTGTCCATCTCTCTTTAATCTGCTGTTTATATGCTGCTGTAGAAGCTTGAATGATGCCCTATCATTTATAGTCATTTTCAGCAAATCTTGAAGACATTGTGCATAGAAATTTATCTTGCCTTCTGACTGGCGTCTGAAAGGAGAAATGCTTCTGCTTACCAACCATAAACCGGAAACCAGCAACATTGTCTTATGCAACTAATTTAACTTTAGCTTTTACTTATGTAACATACAGCCTCCTCAATTTACATTGATTTAAATAAGTTCTTTGATACATTTCTCTTTTATTTTGGTCAATTTAGAAAGCAGGAAAAGTGATATACTGGTGTTTTATTGCTGTATAATCCTGAATGCTTCTACCATGTTTGTTTGGGACAGTAATGGGACATTTGTTAATGCTAGTAAAGCTTAACTGGAAAGAAGCTTAGCTCTCTGTGAGAGAGGTCTACTAAACAAACAGTTTAAAGAGCATTTCAGGGTATAAACGCTATGATGGACCTAGCACATTCTAAACACCAGCAGGTCTGGGTATGAAAACAAGATATCTTGTACGTTGTCTTGCTGTAGGGGCATAGCCAACATTTATACTTCTTTTAAAGGTTACAGTTTTGATTACAGCTGTCTGCAGGCAAGGATCAGCATATTTCACTAAAGGTTTGCTTAAGAGAAATTTGAGATTTAATGAAACATCCTATGCAGTCCTTTCTCTGTTCTGTTAGCAATTTAATCTAAACGTTTCCAGATTTAATGTAAAAGCAACATTGCCTACTGTAGATGTTCAGGACAAATTCCTGCAATGGTTTGGGATTTTTCTATTCATGAAGCCTACATAAAACAATATATTGTTTGCCCTAACCATTGTTCTACAAGGACCCATTAAAAAAGGGCATGAGTGAGTCCAGAGTGGTGCAAGCGCTCAAACATGCCCCTACTAATGGTTTAGGTGTGCTGCAATTACTTCTTTTTAAAGCGGCTAAAGAACCTTTGTGGCTATAATCACAGGCTGCAGAATGTCATGGCCCCTTGCTTATAGTGATAATGAATGAACACAAGTTAATAAGCTTAATATTATTGACAAGATCCACGTCAGATCTCAACAGAGGCCTGACTAGACCAGCTACTTCATATGGGAATCTCTTTATCAGTGTAAAAGCTGACAGCATGATCCCATGTGAATCCTTATTCTGAGATCAATGATGGTAAAGGTTTTGATCCAATTTGAGGGCTACATTCACAAATACAAACCAAAGGTTAATGAGATTAGCCTTCATTTGATAAGATCGTGATCCAGATGGAGTCTTCCTGCTGCCATTTTCAGTGGAATCAAGTGAAAAATACAGAAATAGAAAACTCATTAGGTCTTACATCAAAACTAGAGCTCTTCTCTGCAAGACATGTTCCTCCAGGGTTTATACTGTTTGGAAGCTCAGAATGTAGCTATTACAGTTATTTGGAAATGGGTGATTGGGTGATCTTCCTGCAGGAACCTATATCTACTGTACATCACTGGGTTTCATCAAACACTAAGCTATATATCCTAAGTTTCTCAGAGAGACCCCCATTGCAAAAGGGCTCTGATTTTCTATTCTACTACAAATGTTATATTTACTAGTGAATGTTTAACTATTTCAGCTACTGGGTGCTAATTATGACATCTTCCAAATTTCTGTTTCTGTTTACTTGATTTAGGTAAGATTAAAATTACTAGCAATATATTAGTGGTGGGCACTCTTTCTTCCTTTCTGCTCTCAAACAGAGTAATCAATACAGTGGACGTTAAAGGCTTTTATGGCAGGTCATTTATCAGAGGTGACAGAGTCATTGCGGTAGCGGACATTGACACACACTGCTATCCTTGGTGGCTGCAATGACGAGCACTAAAGGGACACGCAGTGACAAAGTGTTACATACACCACAAGTGAGAGGGGCATTAATCCTGAAACAGATACAACTCATGAAAAACTAGCTATTTTGGATTTTCAGTAAAGTTTCTGCATGCTACATCAAGCTACTTCAAACATTGCTACTTCAAAGCCACCCTCAGAGGCGAATACATTACGTTGAGTCAACTTCATCCTCATGTTATATTCAGAGATTGTCAATATATATAGTTTACACACAAAACAAAATATCCTCCCATTTGGGGTAGCTTGCTCTGCCTTTTCACTCCAGCACTGGAATTATTCCAGTCTTTAAAAAAGGTTCCTACATGGTACATGTCTTAGATACAAACATTTCAGCAGTGCAGATCTTTTAAAGGAACCACACAAAAATCATATTTACATATATTCCAGTTATCTTAGATGTAGTTGCTAAGGTCAGACATGTCTGGAATCCATAATGTGCTTCTTTAAGTTAAAAGCTGGAGGCTAATGTTGCTAACCAACACCAGAACTCAATAGTCACCTAAATAAGCCTAGTCATTTCTGTAAAAATAAACCTCTTAACCTGCTTAAAACCTTGACTATCTTCTGTAAAGTCCCACAGGCTAAATGGTTTGTATTCAATAAATGATTCTCTGAGATGACTGTCCAATTTGGCAGATGCATAATTTTTGCTATTTTTAAAAGGGCACAGAAAATACCCCACTCACTAGTCTGTGAGACCTTATTTGAGATTTGTAGTTTGAGAAACATTTTGGTGATTTTGACAGAAAAGACTATTTAGGTGACTACTGAGTTCTAGTGTTTGTTAGCAATGTTGGCCTCTGCCTTTATAAAAATAAAGAAGTAAAATTTAGACTTAAACATGTCTTGGCTGTTTGACCAGGGTGCGAATTACGGGGATGTTTGGGGGTTCGGACACCCCCAATTAAGAGTTCGGCCCCCCCTAAAGGGGTAAAAACAATAGTTTGGGGGGGTCAAAATATTGAAATATACTTCTTACATATAATGTTAAATACTACAAAAACAATGCAGTATCTATGCCTGGAAGAATGTTGAGATACGATTTCAAACACCCCTAAAGTGGATCATACCATTCCATGTTAATAGCCATTCCTCTAGTTTGCCTGCCTGGCTTATTATTGGTCAGGTGACTTGTGTCTTTGTTAAGGTGCACAAGCTGCTCAAGCTACAGCATTACGTGTAAGTAGCTTGCTATCTACTTAGCTTTCTTAATTATGCACTTTAAACAAACTTTTCCTTACATAAATAACTCACATGAATTTGCTATCCCACCTTAAATGCTGCTAATTTAGCATTCCGCCTTAAATGCTGCTGTGGCAGCATTATTTTTTGGCGCTTTTAAGGTGGAACAGAACATTCAAATGGGAATCCACATTCTGTTTTATATGGACTGTTTGTGATTTTTGTACAATCTAAGAAGAAATGTGTAAAACTCTTAAAACACTTTATCATCTACTACAGTCTAAAAAGGGACCTGTGTTTTAATGTAGAGAAAATGTGTTTTAATGAAGGGAGACTGTTATGGTGGAACAGAAATGTGTTTTAAGGCAGAAGGGAAATGTGAACAAGAAACTAAAAGCTTCATACGCTGCAGTAGACCTAGTGAGGAATTAGTTACTCTATATGTATATACTCTATACAGTATATAAATGCATTCCTACATCTCCCCATAACATTTAATATTGTAGTCCAATTGTCAAAATAAGTGTATGAGATGGGACAAAAGCCTTATCTACAGGGATTTTCAGTTACATTGTTATTATTTATTTAGAATTAAATAAAAAATTATTCCTGTGCGAGAGATCCGGTAGAAAATGAATTTAATTTTAATGGCAAGAAAGCTGATGAAAGATAGCAGCCAAAAGCATTATGTGTGTTTTTGCAGGATTAACTGGATTTTGCTGTGTAATATTTATATATAATATAATAATAATATATATAATAGACTATAAAGGTTATTGTGTGGTATGTGTTACATTAGCTGATGTAATGGATTGATCATTTATGTGCTGTAGACATAACAGCAAGGAAGCAAGACACTGTAAGGATTGTAAGACTTCAGTTTAGTGAAACACGCACCTGCGCTGTACTGGTTTCCATTTACACCCTGAAGAAAAACTTGATCCCCCCCCCCCAATTATCATTGTATAATTCACACCCTGTGTTTGACTACATCTGACAAATTTTTTTAAATGTGTAAATATGATTTTTGAAGGAATCAAAAAGATAGAAATTCAGTGTTTGGTGCAGACCAGCACTAAATTCTGTCTTGAACTCAGCAGTGTGTTTGGGCATCAAACAAACAGTTCATGCTCAGAAAGCTAAAATAAATGTGAATTAAAGCAGCTCTGCAAAGAAAAGGTTCCAATTTCTTGACAACAATGTAAAATGGTGATCAAATCATGAGAAATGTAGTTTGCAGGTACCGCAGAGAGAGACACGTTATTCATTTCACGGCAGTAATTGCTTTTCATTTCACATAAAGATAAATTCTCTCATTAAATAAACTTGTGTTTGATAATGTTCTCTTTGGCTAATATTACATATTTAAATATGTCTGAAATACACCGTTCTGCCATAACATTAAAGCTACCTATGTTGTTACCTATGTACATACCTATGCATAAAAATGCACTATGTAGCACTACAATTACAGATTGTAGATGCTTAAACTCAGCACTGCAGTGACTCTGAAGTGGTGGTGATGTTAGTGTGTGCTAAGCTGCTACAAGGGGATCAGACATAGACAAGTTGCTGGAGTTTTGAAACACTACAGTATCACTGCTTAACTAAGAATAGTCTATCAACCAAAAATACCCAGTCAACAGTGTCCTGTGGGAGCATCTTTTGACCACTGATGAGGGACTAGCAGGGGTGGCCAACCCTGGTCTTGGAGAGCTGCATTCCTGCACAGTTTGGTGATGTCATTGCTCTGACACTACAATTAAACCTGCTAATTGCCTGCTGAGTTGAATCAGGTGTGTTTGATCAGGGAGATCACCAAACTGGGCAGGAATGCGGCTCTCCAGGACCAGGGTTGGCCACCCCTGGACTAGTGGATGACCAACACAAACTGTGCAGCAAGAGCACTCGTACTAGCACAACACATAATAACACACCACCACCACATCAGTGTCACTGAATGATCCACCACCCAAACAACACCTGCTCTGTGGGGGTCCTGATCATTGAAGAACAGGTGAAAGGAGGCTAATAAAGTATACAGAGAAACAGATGGACTACAGTCTGTAATTGTATAACAAAAAAGGTGGTTTAATGTTATGGCTTATCAGTGCGTGTAATAACAGAAAATCAGCAACAGTGCACGTACCTCTTCACCACACTTTCTAAATGAATGTGCTTTAAGCGTGTAACAGTTTCAACATAGTAAATTATGTGGAGGTTCTTTAAACTTTAAAACAGTTCTTCACTCTCACATCTTATTTATGAAAATAGCTTTTAAAGAGCTTCAGAGGACCAAAATGACTTCTCCAAAGAGTAGAACCTTCACTTGTATTTTTTATTAGTGCTGCTGGATGACTGCCCTGTAACCACATGTTTGGTGACGAGGTTGTAGAGATTAAAAAAGAGGAGTAATTACATTTCTTTGTGAAGAGATGATGACTCAGTCAACAGCAATAATTGTGTTTGCTAACATTAGCGTGTTATCTGATAGGTTGATAGCAGTGTGATATGCTGATAAGTGAGTAACTGGCAGCATATCCATTTCTCCAAGTTTCTGAGTTAATGATGACTATACATGTCTTGTAATAAAAAGTATATATTGGAAAGGGTTAAATAAAACATTTATTGTATTTATTGGCAATCATTATTGTATTAATTTTATTTGTATTTATTCTGATATTAGTGTTTTTCTGAACAAATAATTATTTTTAAAAAAATCTATATAAAAAACACATTTCAAACTGAAATTCCTGCTGAAGTTAATTAAGAAAGTCAGAATATTGGTAATGATGGTTACACAGAATACCTTAAAGCCATAAATTGGATTAAAGGCATTTTAAAAGCGTTAAATTATAGGGTTATGGGGTTAAATAAAGCTACTATAGCCAATATTCTGTGCTCAGCACGTTTGATTCAGTAAGTAACCCTGGCAGATGAGTTGGATACCAATTCAGTAAACCAATTAAATATTGTAAATATGCATGATCAAAACAAAAGTAATTTCATTAATGGCACTACCAATCAAACTGTTTTGAAGTTTTGCCATCACCGATGGGGCTAATTTCACAATTTGTTGAGGACTGAGTCATTCCATTTAGGCATAATTCACTTCAGTGGGTGTAGTTGCACTGAAAACTGAGCCCTCAGCGAGACTTTACAATTAAATTTTTGTTTTTCTTTTTTTTAACGCAAGGATGAATCACTGTTATGTTAATGCATTTTCAACAGGTTCATTGTTATGTTGAGACGGAGAGTAATGCAAATAAACCTTTGAAATGTCACAACAAGCAAAGGTAATGAATTATGAAATCATCCTGATAAAATTCAGATCTTGTTAAAAAAATAATTTTTAAATCCACATCCACTCATTTCAGGAGAGAATATGTTTAAACTAAGACTTAAGAGGCCTAGTGAATCCTGAGTTTGGAAGCGAGTTGCTTTGAACATTTTGTTGTTATTGACCTTTCACAGAATAAAGCTTGGCAGATGAGGCATCTGCTGATTGCTCTCAGGCATCATTGGAAAAAGCCACAGGTTGGATGCCATGGAATTGCTGGTTATTATAGAAGTGTTGAGAGACATAGGCTCCGCCTCCCCACCTGCTTCCTTTCTGAACTGAAAATGATCCAAATAAAAGCAGCCAATAGTTATGGTGTCAGTATATGCAACTATTTATTCAAAAACTCCCACAGTAACTACCAACAGGTGGGTATATTGTATATACACTATATAAAAAATATTGGGACGCCTGCTCATTCATTGTTTCTTTTTAAATCAAGGGTATTAAAAAAATTGATCCTGTTTTTGCTGGAGTAATTGCTTCTACTGTCCAGAGAAGGCTTTCTGATAGATTTTGGAGCATTTCTGTGAGGATTTGATTGCATTCAGCACCAAAAGTGAGGTCATTGTTGTTGAATCATCACTACCCCACTGCATCCCCAATGCATCCTTAACTCATCAGCATTGGATGGATCACCATCATTCCAGAGAACACAACTCAATATTGGGGGCTTTCTACCCCTCGAGCCTGCACTATATGCAAATACATATAACACCACTCACAGATGAAGCAAATAACTTGGATTATCTCTTAACAATAGTGCATGTCAAGGCCATTAGATACATTTTGGCAGCACCAAAGCTGGTTGGGTGTTCCTGGCCAGCAGTGGTCAATACCCTCTGACAGTGGCCTCCAAATCTCAGATCCTAGTCCAGTCAATCATCTGTGGGATGTCCTGAGGTCCAACCCACAGCTCCACCTCACAACTTACAAGACATACAGGGTCAGCTGCTAATGCTTTGATGCCAGATGCTATAGGACATCTTCAGATGTCCTGTAGAGCCCATGACTCAATGGGATCTGTTTTGATAGCACATGGAAAACCAACATATTCACATTAGCAAACTGGCTGATCATGGTATGAGAGCATGTATACAGACCCATTCCAAAAAATTAGAATATCA
>BRDA01071352.1:0-17104 GCA_036984385.1 Crenuchus spilurus | reverse complement strand
ATCCATTTAATAATTATAATAATAATAGTAGTAATAATAATTTTCTCAGCAAACAATCTGGTCAGTAGAACATTTTCAGAAAATTGCAGTTGCTACAAATTAGATTGTTTAGGAAGTTCAGTCTGTCAAATTTTCTAGATGTTTCTAGAACGATTTTATTTAAGGCTGTTAGGGATGCACCGATACCACATTTTTTCAAACCGAGTGCAAGTACTTACATTTAAGTACTTGCCGATACCAAGTACCAATATGAGTACTAATAAATATCAATACTTACAATTAAAATGAAACTGAGCCTGTATTACGGCTCCAGTTAGATGTGTTTGTGATATATTTAATCTAAACACCTAAGATAATGATAACAGATTACACATTTCCCCTTTATACACTGAAACATTCAAAAATGAAACATATCAGATATACATAATCATCACCGTTAGCGAACTAGCTAGCTACACTATGTTAGCTTACCTTTTTGTAAAGCTCGTGGTGGTGAGAACTGAGGACCTCTTGAGGTTAGTAGTGCTTTTCCCAGTTATTTTACATCCACAAACTTTGCTTTGTTTTGTTTTGTGTGGCAGCGAAAGTGAAATTACTCCATAAATCGCTTCTTCTCTTCCGTCGAAGCTGCGGCTGTGACGTCAGCACATTGTGTTAAACTTCACCTCTGTGACTGTAGAGCTTAGCGTGCTTTGAGAAAGTCAGACGTGCGGCAGGTTTATTTTTAAAAGCGGATTACTGGACAAAAACATTTTAGTCATTCTGTGACATTTTCGTTTCGTTTTTATTCGTCAGCGAAAAATCTAATACTTTTAGTCATAGTTTTCGTTTTAAAATATTAGTTTTTATTTAGTATTCGTCTCGTTTTCGTCGTGAAAAAATGGTCGTCAATGAATATTTTTCGTCATAATTATCGTTAACGAAATTAACACTGCTTTTGTCACCTTCATTCACCTGGAAATACCTCCACACCGCTGACATAGCTGCTCCTTCTCTACTACCGGGCTGGTTAAAGTCACGCTGCCGTTAAGTGGCTTGTTCAGTTCGGCTACGGTACGTAGTCATCGTCTTCTTTTTTTAATTTTATTTTTTAATTTTATTTATTTATTTATTTTGTGGCGCAAACTAATACTGTCTGTTAGAAGGAAACGACGCTCCCATCACGCTGGTATCGGATATTGTAGTATCGGAGCACTTTTATGAATATGAGTACAAGTACACGCACATGGTGTCGGACAGATACCCGATGCTGGTATCGGTGCATCCCTAATATGTACAGAATTCATTCACAGTAAAATTTTATTGTTCTCAAATGTTGCTCTTTTGATGTCTCAGGATTCTTAGATACTCCTCAAATTGCACCAGACAAAAAAGAGACATGCAATACTTCTGGCCCAAATAAACATAATAGTCATTGACAGTATCAAAACTGAGAAGACTCTTAGTCCAGGATGAGACATTGATTGAGCTCATATTGAGTTTCCTGTGTTTATCAAGCATGAATTATCTGAGCAGAATGTGAGATGTTTTTGAGATACTAAACTAAAACTCAAAAGGAGACGTGAGATTAATGAGGTCTTCTTCTAATGAGATGCAAAGGTGTCTCCATGTAATCTCGTTGTTTGGGAGGAACTACTGAGGTGAGCTTTCTTTTTTCTGGGTAATGACAACTATACATTTGCATAATTATAGCCACGTATGTCCACACTCGTTAATGCTTTTAATGGTGTGTTTTTAATGGTGCACACTTGTTAATGGTGCATTCAGAATGGTCTTTATAAACTTGTAAACTCATGGATTTGCATTCAAACAGCTGGCAAAATCATATTAACTGTTAAATTTGGATGCATCATAAGCCAGAAGATTTTTCATACCATGTAATAAATAGAGTCTGGATAAGACCACCATGAGCCAAGGGCCCCATTAAGTATGTCTGAATTGATTGATTTTATACAAATGTTTTTGACAGCAGTTACAGTCTATAAGTAGTACTTTTTTGGTTATTCAGTACTTTTATATATACTGTACTTCTAAATGTATATTCTGTAACAGAAGCTGTTACTTCAAAGTTGTGGAGCTATAAAGATGTGACTTTTCATTGGGGTTGGCATGACCAGCTTATAACAAGGAGTCATTCTTTGTTCCCTGACTGACAAAAGGCAATCAGGAACATAAATCTAATATCTGTTCATCAATGCATGTAGGACTAACACAGTAAAAAGCAGTGCATTGTAACAATGTAATGTAAAGTATTATAGTTTTCACACTTCCAAGAATTCTGTCTCAACTCACTCATTTTCTCATTAGAGCCAATGAACTTTGTCATTGACTCATAGGAGCCATTGGGAGCATCCAGTCATCTCCATCAGCCACTCAGAACACATTTCCTCAATTTTGGTCACCAAAATGTTTATGTCTGCCTGCAGGGCGGTTGTCATATCTCAAACTGTTGATCCTCATATCCTTTCCTTGCCTTCTACATATTCAGCCATGGCCTGGTGGTTAGGGATCCGGTCTTTTATCCGGAAGGTCGCTGGTTAAATCCCCAGGCGGAAGTGTAACTAACCCACAACTGCTCATCAGATGCTAGGCTAACCACTACTTTGGGCACATGTTCTCATTGTGCACTATTGTGTTTCACTGCGGAGGTCAAATTTCTCCGTGTGCAAGCACATTGGCACAGTAATTTCACTTTATCCTCATGTTTTAGCTCCTCCCTCTGAGCAAACAATGAAAATGTGCAAGGATAAAAGAATTAATGCTGAACATTTTAATGAATTGAGATATTTGTCTTTGTCCTTGTTCACTCTGTCATCACTTTAATGCAAATAAATAGTTGATGACATGATTCACCAATAGAACAATTATGGGAACTGTAGAAAAACATTGATTAAATCAAATCAACTTGCATTATTTGATTATTTTATTTACATTTGTTTTATATTTAACTTTTTTAGTTTTTTTTATTAATATTTACATATTTTCTGCACTTGTGTTTACGCATATGTTTCAGTTTTACAATTTAACTGAAAAGCCCTTTGAGCTGCCCTGTATATGAAAATGAAAAAAAAAATAGTAGTAGTAGTAGCAGTAATAGTAGTAATGTGGTTGTTGCATTCGTGTAGAGATGCCATTCCTGCCACTCTCCAGTCACATCAGTCACACTGATGTAACTGGAGATGGAGAATTTATACTGCAGTCAGGTGTTGTGGTAAAGAAGTTCTTCTACACTGGTCACTCTAAAAATCTTCTCTCGCCTCAGTTCCTTTGATCACACTTAGAGAATGGATACATTCTTAATAATGGTGGAATATGATGCGTTTCTGAGTCAGGGGCAAGAGGAGTAAGGACAGAGGAATCAAGGATGAAGCAATTAGAAATGTATGTCTTCCACCTTTTGTTACATCATGAGCATTCATTTGTCTATAAACTATTGTCTGAATGTTTGCTCTTTGACCTTGATTTTTACTTCACTCTTTTTGATCAGTGTGTTTTTGGATTTTGGGCTGTTTGCTTGACAACTTCTTGGATCTTCCAGTGTTTTGAAATACTCAGTCTGTGGGATTGACCTTGGCCTGTTTTAACTTTGTGTTACTTATTTGTCCTTTTTACAATACTTAATAACTTTTGTGATTTTGGTCTACAGCCTCACATTAGTTAAAATCACGTTACAGTTTACAGTTACTGATGTCATAGGAATTGTTACATGTTAGTCTCTGTCTTTAAGCAAACTGATTTATGCAAGATGCATTAAAAACATTGCATTAGAATGAAAAAAACAAGTATTTTTTGGTTGTGCATAATTAAATTGTGCGCTGTTGGCTGCAGCTGACTGCAGAATTTGGACTGTCAGTATGAGAAGTGCAGCATGAATATAGAGATGATAAACTGCAGTAATCGTGATCATCTTTGATTTACTCAAACATTATTCTGGCTACATTTTGAGCTGTTTTTAGCCGTTCATACAGTATCAGTCATTTTATTTATGCAGACTGACTGTTCAGAGTAAAGGATCCACATGATTTTTAAATGATTCACTCTGTGATTGAGTATTCCTGCTCTTTGAAACAGATTAGTTTGGATCAGAGTGGGAGCAGAGCAGAGTGATGTAATTTTGAATGGAGCTGGGAGCAGCATTTTGCAAAGTTGGAGCATCTGTGTTCTCACTTGGTCTGATATCGCTCCAAATCATATTGATCCACAATGCAAGTACACATTTTTTACTAGCAGGAAGCTACATAGGCTGTTTTCACAAGTGAAAATGATCAAAAGTACTGACAGTGGAAAGTGACAGTGAAAATGATCAAAACTACTAATTGTGAGAGTGAACAGGAGTGTGGGCAGGTTATCACTACCACCAGAGAGTCACTGTGGAATCCAAGAAGACATGTCGCAGTTTCTGTGCACATGTGGAGAAAAATGGTAGGAATTAGTTTCCCTGTCCTTAAATGATTATGTCTAGCCTATATGAACTAAATTTAACTGCAACTCAGCAAACGTGAGCAGATGCAGAGAGAGAAAGAGGGGCAGAATTAAAGCTGTCTTGGCCTATAGCTGGTCTTCATTCATATTTTTTAAATAGATGGAAAAAGCTACATGTGCTTGATTTTTCATTCATAGAATTAGAGAAGTTTATTAATAATGCAACAGTGCATTCTTTTTTCATCCCTTAATTAGCCATTTGTTTAATTTAATTCCAGAAATGTCTCCCTGCATGTCACACAGAAGGCAAATCATTTTCTTGTTTAATAAGTTTAAATAGAAAGACCTTATAGTTTGCTGATGATTTTGCTTAAACTGAATAAACATCCGAAAATATTTTTATTTCATATTATTCAGTGAAATTACCAAATATTCCAAATAATATAAAATAAATATAGCCTATATCAAAAATATGAAGAATTTAGGGTGATCACAGAGAAAATAGAACACTTGGATTGAAGTGGGAGCAGAGTGAATACAAAATGTTTAGAGTGGTGAACAGAAATGACTGTCGCTCCACACCACTCACATGATCTGGTTTGTTGAATAATGCAGAAGTAAAGTAATGAGTATTTAAATAACTTTTTCCATGAAGTTATCAATAAAGTTAAATTTGATTCAAATCTTTTTGCATAGCAATTTTTACAGCTGGTGTTGTTGCAAAACATTATTAGGGTTGCAGCTATTGATTATTTTAGTAATCGAGTACTCTACTGAAAAATCGATTCGATTAATTGAGTAATCGGATAAACATATTTGCTTTGTTAAAGTGCAATAAAAATACACAAGATAAAACAAGACATTTCCCTTAATAATGAATGACCAATTGATTTCCTTTTTTAGATAGGTTATATTTTTAAATTCACAACATGCATTTACAAATTTCAAACACAAATAGAAATAAATAAAACACAAAATATAAATAAATACCACAAGTAAAAAACAAATGAAATTACCTTCAAATTAAGATTTCTGGTAAGTACCAAATTTTGGATTATTTTATTAATCAATAAAAAAAAGGCATAAACATTGGCTTTATGTTGTGCATCTTAGCTTCTGAACATCTGAACAGGAACAGGTCCATGCATGAACAGTTTCACATTTCTGCTGTGAGTGCTTTAAACCAATAGCTTCAGGAGAATCAAGGAAAAGGCCTGTGTGTTTGTGTTCCTTTAAAGGAGCATTTGACTGCAATGCAGGAACGTTGAAGCAATGTTACCTGCAGCTGAAAACAGACGCTCTGATTGTGTGGATGTAGCTGGAATACACAGCAGACACCTTGCCAGTTCTGCCAGTGTTGGATAGCGCGCTGCATTCTTTTCCTATTGCTGTTTTCTTCTTGCACGTTGTCGCTCTTTTCCCTCGCCGCTTCCATATTCCCGCTTTTCAACTAAAAATCTCTGCGCTGCCTCCTCCTCCTTCCTGTGCATGGGTGACGTAAACGTGTTGTGCCACATTAAAATTCCTCAGTGCGAAATACCATGTTCTGAGTTTTAAAATTAAATAAACGATTCCTCGAGGCACAGAAAATTACTCGATCATTTTTTGTAATCGAGTAACTTGAATTACTCGAGTAATCGTTTCACCCCTAATTGTTATAGAACATTTTACTGTAAAAATTTAGGTTGAAACCCCAGAGGCAAGAAAAAAACTCACTAAAAACAAGAGGAATAAACCTTGAGACAAGACCAATGGGAATTTTTGATAAGCAGTTAGTAATGTGTAATGTGTTATTTTTTAATAGTAATGACCCTATGTCAATGCAGCCCAGGACACAGACACTCCTCCCAACTCTTACCAGGACATGCACCTGCCTCCCAGCGCCTCAGTATCATTCTTTTCACAGCACTAGCCAACTGTCCACCAAAGGTCAACATCACCTGAATACTAACCTATATCAACTCCACACAACACCTAGCTCACTGTGGAGCATTGCCAGCCCAGTGCTGCTGTTAAGCCTATTTCTCTTCAGTATAACTGTATAACTGTTACTCTTACTGTGTCACCTAAGTTTCAGGTTTCTGCTCCTCACCAGTGACTCCAGTTTTGTTTCAAGAACTATATCTCTCTTGTGGGTTATGACCTACATTTCAAGACTCTGTGTTCTTTTCTTATCCTACAAGTTTGACTTGCATACTGTGCATTGCTCTAAGTTTGAACAGTGTCAATACACAACTTCTTCTGACTTCTGTCATGTCTTATGTCTTGCAACATGACATGGATTCCATCATCTGTATTCTAAGCAATGATCTGTATTCTGAAATCACCTCCAGGTGTACCTAACTTAGCTAGCGGCACAATTCAGCCTATATTAGCTGGTTATTCAGCTGACTTGTCAGATGAACGCTGCCAGAACTTCAGTGCTTGTCTACATCTTTTTGCTGCCTTACCATCTCCTGTCTATCTTGCTTTGGACAAGACAAAGATTTACAATGTGTAATAAATCTCACTAACAGCACACTTCTGTAGGGGTATGTGCCATTTATCTCACTCTTATCAATAAATCAAAGCTTTCATCATCATGCTAAAAGCTAAAACAACAACTAAATAAAAACTCAAGTAGTTTTTGAACTACTCAAGTTTGTCAATCAAAAATTAGCTGAAACTAACAGCTTCTACTGTCTTTCCAGATGGAGCTGTAGATGTTGAGCAATCTCCACACCACCTTTATCCAAAATAAAAACTAGAAGCTATACTTGTACTGATTATACACAGAGAAGTGACACATGATGAGACCAGAGATGTTCACATGTGCAAAAAATCAATCCAGAGGAAAAATTTGATGTCTCAGGAGGCTTAATTAAAGACACTCCTAAAATCTTAAGAGAAATAGACAATAAGGAGATGTGAGATTCTGGGCCAGATAAACTTTATCATAGTCACTGACAGCATCAAAACTGAGAAGACTTGATCTTGGATGAGAAATGGTTGAGCTCATGAACTTTAATGAACATGAATGCAACAAACATCATTTCTGGAAAAGTTGGTACAACTTTCTAAAAATGCCATAAAAATGTATATCTCAATTGTTGATTTATTTAAAGATTTATTTATCAGACAAAAGACTTTCAGCTAGTCAAGCACACACACTATGTCTATGAAGGCACACTACTGTAACTCATACAGAATGAAGCCTGGCATTGACCTGCTGAAATAGACCTGGAGTTCTTGGGGAAAAATACCATAACAGAATACCAAAATATCAATATAAGCCTTCGCATCAATGGTACCTTCACATATATGCAGATCACCCGTAGTCACGGATACCCCCATGCCATCTCAGATGCTGGTTTTTGCACTTGTAGTTGGTAACAGTCTGGAATGTCTACCCCCTCACTGGGCGCAGGGCATTACACTATCCCAACTAAGCCCACTGCCCCCCACCCCTCCCCTGGGCCCCCAAATCACTAAATCTAAAAGGCCCCTGTATCATACAAACTGGAAAACAGTGCACCGGTGGTAAATATTAGAGGTGTTACAATATACTTGATCTACATTTTGATTCAATTCACAATACTCAGCTCTCAATTTGATATGATGACAATCACAATTTGACATCTTGAACAAAATTTGAATGAAGAAAATTGTTGTATAATCAAGTAATTGGGAGAGCCCTTGGGCTGTCTCATTCATATTTCTACCAGTGAACCCTCTCCTCCTCTGATTATCTCATTATCTTCTCGCTCTGATTCCCAGTGCTTTTTTCATGATGGTCCCAGACCGTGAAGCCAGTGTTTCCAGGGTTATGCAATGAATTCTGGCTGACTGCTTATATTAATTCAGGTCCAGGTTACATAAGGTAACACAGGCAGAAAGAGAATAACTCACAGATGAAGGGGGTGGAGGATGCTGACAATGTTGGCCTGTCCATCTCTGTCAGTTTGTCTGTCTGTCTTATCCTTCTCTTCTTCCCCACCTTCTCTCTCTCTCTCTCTCTCTCTCTCTCTCTCTCTCTCTCTCTCTCTTTCCATCTCCTCCTCTTTCTTTCTTTTTGTTCCACCCCTCTCCATCCTTCTCAATCTCTCCCCATCCCTCTCCCCATCTTTTTTTTTCTCTCTCTCTCCCTTTCTCTCTCTCTCTCTCTCTCTCTCTCTCAGGTGCTGGTCTCCTGGGTCTTGCCGTCAGACGCTGAACATCACTGTCACTTTCGCTCGACAGCAGGCCAAAGAGGATGACAGGCGTGAGTAACACGTTTTCACTCTGAGTTTAATACTCAGTGACACACACACACACACACACACACACACACACACATGGACACATGGATACATTCACACATTGACACAGGCCCATGTACCTGTACCCACCCCCCCATCCGCCCCCACATGTACATTAATAGAGACACAATTATGTAATCCTCATGGTCCCTGCAGGCTTCATATTTTAGAAGAGATTCATGGGATCTGATTGTATTAGTCTGAACTACATGAGACACAAGTAGCAAACAGAAATGTTAGACAATTGCTGCAAATCTAGCCTTGATTACACATCTGGATCTCATTTATTTTTTGGAGTAGCACTGTATGAAATTTTCTGATGGCTGGAGTAAAGTCTTAAATAGTGTTTTTTGAGGTTGTTTGGGTTCTAACCCTAACCCTAACCCTAACCCTAACCCTAACCTTTTATGTCTTTTCTCCATTAATATTTTGTTTTAGAAATAGACCGGTGCAGGTTAGGTGCCGATTTTAATCTGTCAATCAATGCCACATTTGTAAGTAGACAATGATATATTTGATTAATTGAAATTACACAACCTCTCAAAAGTTTGGGATCACTCAGAATTCTCCATGCTGACATGTAGCTGTATTTCAGAAGAAATTATTTATTTAGTTCAAGATGCTCAATCTTCTTTGGTAGACAGGTGAGGTAGGACAGTGCCACTGCTTTTATATAGTTAGCAACTTGTGTCTCTCACAAGCTGTTGACAGTGAGTTTATAAGCTTTAGTACATCTGTTTACTCTCCACTAGATGTTTGGCATCATTGACTGTGGAAATATTATAGATACAGTAGATATTAGTTCATAACCAACTTTAATAAGCACTTTATACACTACAATAGAGATATTAAACAATTAAAAAACACTTTTAATCTGTAAAATATTAGATGTGAAAGTTAACTAAAGTATGTCTGAAATATAGCACTAATGCTCAAAGCACATATCCACCATATTCTTATGTTCCATGATGCCTTGGGTGAGATATGTGCTCACTGTAAACAACTTATGGGAGACACCAAAACTGATCTTATTATAGTCTGAAGTAAAAGTACATGTTGTCGCAGAAAATAAGGTTGAACCCAAACTTTTCAGCAGTATATTAGTGTCAGTTATGCATATCCCTCACACTGTAGACCTCTGACAATTCATCAGCTGTCCTCACATTCAAATCCTTTTCAGAGCTGAGAATGAACACTAAGCATATGCCAAGGTGACAGGAACGGTTAGAAAAATGATCAGCACAGGACAAACATTGCCAAAGGCAGCTAAGAGTAATCAACAGTGAGTAATCTCAGGTCTCAGTCCTCTACATGACAGCTTGTTATCCTCATTCTATACTTTTGATTTGGATTTGATAGGGACTGCTAATGAAGAGTGGCACAGCCTAACACATTTAGATGTTTAACTAAACAATTTTAAGGTACAGTGGTAACCCTACTTACGAGTTTAATCCGTGCAGGAGCCGAGCTCGTTAGCTGGTTTACTCGTTAGCTGGATGCATTTTCCCCATAAGAATTCATGTAAAACTAATTCATCCGTGTCAGCTGGCCAATATACAGTATACTTTAATATGCTAAATAATGTGTTTATATGGGTTTTTAAAACATAAACGAGACGACAGCGATGCTCATGTAAGCTGGCTGCTAAGGAGAGAGAGACCGATGGTGCTCGTGTAGGCTGGCGGCTAAGGAGGACAGGAGGACGGGCGTACGTGTATGGCATGGTTACACTTATCATATGAGAAGCAAAAGTAAAATTTATTTAACGTTCTTGTTCACTATCTTTTGCTTTCTTTGTGTTGCTTTCACTAGCACTTTCACTTTCACTGGACAGCGGTCAAAGGTAATGACTGACCTCTTCTACGCTAGCATCTAGGGGATGCTACGACCGACCGCGCCCCTAGCGGTTGGCATACTTGAACTAATTTACGCTACTCGTTACTTGGAATTTTATTCGTTACCTGGAACAAAAATATTCCGAGATCTCGACTCGTTACCTGGAATACTCGTTAGTAGGGATGCTAGTAAGAAGGGGTACCACTGTATTTGAAAAGGATTTGTGTTTATATATTTTAGCTTGCAAATTTATGAACAGTTCGGCTATAAGCATACATGCAAATGTGCAGTGTTTGAGCTGACCTCATAAGTGGGGTTAATTGTAACAGACTGAACAGCTCAAAAAAGTTTGACACATCATTACAAATTCAAGTAATTCTATGCAGTTCTATGCTGTTTAAGATTAATCAATATTCTGTCTGACTGTCCGTCTCTCTGTCCCTCTGTCTGATCGTGTAAAGAGGCACAGTCAAGTTCTAGCAAGTGCTAGATTCTACAGATTTCTTTTTCAACAAGATTTAGATTTTTTTTTGACTACTACAATATGAAGGTGAGTCAAAAATGATCTGTGCTTTATTTATTTTAAAACTTCTGTTGGCTTCAATGTCTTCTCAACACTTGCTGTATTAGGTTGCTGTCTCTGTAATAACTGCTGTGAAGGTGTTACATCCGTTCACTTATGACTGCAGTGCAACAAAAATGGCCGCCCACTTATGACTTGCAGAAAAGAAGAGCAACATGCTATGATTAGTTGCAGATGTGTTTCGACATCTGCAAAACTAAACATGGAGCGATATTGTAAGAAAGGTAAAACTTTCTTTAAAAGAATCATTACTGGTGATGAGACATGGATTCATCACTACACGAGTCTGAGAGTAAACTGCAGAGTGTGGTATGTAAACATCCTTAATTATCAACCAAGAAACAGTTCAAAAGTCAGCCATCAGCTGGAAAATTGATGCTGACAGTTTTCTGGGTCTGAAAAAAGCCATAAGAGGATGAAGATTCACATTTGATGAAGAGGTGAAGACAGCGGTCATGACTCACGGCTCAGCCAAAAACATTTTAAATGAGGGAATGTGGACAAAGTGAAAAGCAGGGAGATTATGTTGACAAATAATGTAATTGTCTTTTCTAAAAATGGATTAAAATAAATTCTGCAGCCAGAGTTCAGATCATTTTTGAGTCACCTCGTATATCAACATTATGCAATTTCCATGACAACATTTCTGTTGAACTTTATTGTTGCATTTGGAGATATTTTCTTTTCTGATTGTTCCTCTTGGTGGGGCCTTGAATATGGGATATTCAAAAAATGTAAAAATCATTTTTAGGGGCCTCATGAACCTGTCCCATATAATGGGGTTATTGGAACATACCACCAGGTTCCATCAAGCACCATGCTTCAATTTTGGGTTCCTCAACACAAATATCTTACAGAGAATTAATATTTTAATCCTGAATCCTGAAGGCTCCCTATGCCAACTGAGAAAACTCAAAGGTTGCTTTGAGTATCCATTCATAAGAGTGTGATGGCAACTATGTTACCTGTAACTACGGTACATTGAAGTCCGTTTGCTCACTAGGTTACTTCCTGCTCTAACATTTGAGCAGAGGTGTCAAGTAACGAAGTACAAATACTTCTTCACTATACTTAAGTAGAAATTTTGGTTATCTAGACTTTACTGTAGGAATTATTTTCGGATGACTTTTTACTTCTACTTACATTTTCATGCAATTATTGGTACTTTCTACTCCTTACATTTTAAAAACAGCCTCGTTATTTCTACATATTTCATTTCAGTTTGTCATCATTCAAAAAACGTCCTTTCCAGATTAATTGAATATATTTGAAATTACTAAAATGTGTTCATTCAAGGGGCATATATGCAGCTAAAACAGGTAGCCAGTACATCCCAAAAAATGTCAACATTACCATTTTAATATAACATTAGTCATTACGTCTTTTAGAAAAATAATATTTTGGGGGTGGGGGGGGGGGGTAGTGCACTATATGCCCCTGTGGCACAGCCTAAGTTTTGGCATTTGTTTCCCTTACATTACTTTTACTTTTATACTTTAGTTTTGAAACCAGTACTTTTGCACTTTTACTTGAGTAAAAAGCTTAAGTTGATACTTCATCTTCTATAAAAGTCTTTTTAAACCCTATAAAGATCTATACTTCTACCTGAGTAATGACTGTGAATACTTTTGACACCTTTGCATTTGAGTGTATTTGTTAAATACAGTTTTAATACTATATTGACTGAAAAATAATCCATGTTTACATTCTGCTAGCTTATTTCAAGTTCAACAAATGTAACATTTTAAGGGAGAATGAACAAGCTAACTTTTTATTACATAAAAATTTTTCAACAATATACATTGCAGTACACCCAGAAATTAACAATTTAATGCACAAATTAAAATTAATTGCACAAAAAGTTTTTAGATTTGTTTTGAAATAATTTATAGGATGCACAGCACTGAAGGGACTTTATGTATGTTCATTTTTTTAACTTCTTGGTGTATCATCCATGGAAAAAAAACTTCAGCTATAGGTTTTAGCTACAGGTTTGAGCTAAAATGTGCAAGTTTGATGGTACAAGAAATCCAGATCCTAGATTGGCTACTCCAAAGCACTATAGCGGGGAAAAGCCAACGCTAAATGTCTGTCTGCTCTGCCTCTTAATAGCTAAGTCTTATCATCTTCGGTGTTTCTGACTCTTCCACAGCACTCTGCCTGGGTAACAGTGAGAGAGATAATGTAGGGGAGAGTGTTGCTGCTGAACAATGGCGTGCCCAAAAGCTCTCATGTGTTTAATTTCCCCGTGAATCCAAATTAATGAGCAAATAAATCCATGCATAAATAATTTGGGAGATAAATAAACGGCCAGCAGCGCAGCAGAGACTGCAACACAATGGTGTCTCATTAAGAGAGCACAACAATGACAGAGAAAGAGAGAAAGAGGGAGGTGGATGAGAGAGATACAAAGTGAGAAAGAGAAAGGTGGGGGAGGCACATACAAAGTGAGAGAGAGCGGGAGGTACATAGAGTGAGAGAGAGTGAGAGAGAGAAATAGAGGAGAGAGCGGGAAGTAGAGAGAGAGAGAGAGAGAGAGAGAGAGAGAGAGAGAGAAACAAAGTGAGTGGGGATACAAAGAGAGGTCGGGGAGGCATACAAAGTGAGATGGGCGTGCACAGACAGTGTTTGAGAGTGACATAGAGAGTGAGAGAGAGAAGAAAGAGATATGGGAGGTACAGATAGAAGGAGAGAGACAATGAGATACACAGACAATGAGAGTGAGGGAACCAGAGAGTGTTTGAGAGATGCAGACAGCCACACAGACACTGAGAGAGAAAGATACAGATAGTGAGAGAGCAAGATAAACAGACAGTGAGGGGAGGTACGAAGAGAGTCAGTGAGAAAGAGAGAATGAGATACACAGAGTGAGAGAGAATGAGATAATCAGACAGTGAGAGAGAAAAGTTTTGCGTGAGAGAGAGAATAAGATACACAGACAAAGAATGATATAACAGACAGTGAGAGAGAATGAGATACAGACAAAGAATGATACACAGTGAGTGAGAGAGAGTGTGATACACAGACAGTTGGAGAGAATGAGATACATAGAGAGAGAGAAGATAATCAGAAAGTAAAAGAAAGTGACTCAGTGAGAGAATGAGATAATCAAACAGTAAGAGAGAATGTGATACATAGAGAGAATGAGATACACAGAGTGAGAGAGAATGAGATAATCAGACAGCAGTGAGAGAGAAAAAAAATGATACACACAGAGAGAGAAAATATGATAATCAGACAGAAAAAGAGAATCAGAGAGAGAGAGAATTAAATATACAGAGTGAGAGAGAATGAGATAATCAGACAGTGAGAGAAAGAGAATGAGATACACTGGCATTGAGAGAGAAAATGAAATATAGAGATAGAGGGAGCAAGAGAAAGAGATAGACAGAGAGAGAGAGCTAGGAGGACAGAGAAATGTAGAGAGATGGGTGAGGGAGAGATTGTAAACAGAGACAGCTATGAGAGGAAACGGCAAAAACAGAGAGATATACAGTGAGACTCCTTATAAAACAATAGAGCAGTATGGAGAGAGAAAGAAAGAAAAACAGAAAAAGGGAAGGTAGACAGAGAAATACATTGAAAGACAAAAAAGAAAGAGAAAAGACAGTGATAGAGAGAGACTGAGGATGGCAATAAACCCAGCAGGCCTGTGCTGTAGTGCTCATCAGGTCCATCTCTGAATATAATGGACGGTAATGAGTCGGCTTGTTGCTGCCCGAGTGTACTTTCACCAGTCACAGAGCACAGGCCAATGGCATTGTCGAAGGTAATTAAAAATGTGTGAGTCTCTGTGTGTGTGTGTGTGTGTGTGTGTATTCATGCCCCTGTAGGGAAAGGAATGAGACCTTATTGTCCATCTGCCACCTAATTCTAATCTCTTTAAAACAAATGAAACATTTACAAGACTGGAGACTTTCCATTACCCTCGTCCATGGTCCTAAAACGGGTTTTCTATCCACTTCACAACTAGAGTCTACACCACTGAGCATGACACAGGACCCCATGCAGGAAGCAAACAGGTCAGTGAGAGAAAATAAAGAGCCTGATGGTGAGGCTGGGGGGGTTACATTACCAAAAAGCCATTTACACACTTGTCAGTATGCCAACGCTCAATAACTCCACTCATAAATAGAGAGAATAAAACAATAAACCTGCTGATACACTTCAATTTAGTCACCATGAGAAGTATTTCATCACCCTGTGAAGCTCAAATAGCCCATGTTCAAGTTTTCTTAAAACCAGTTTTAGGCTAACAGGCCTGACCAGGATAACAGTAACTGCAGTAAGAAGTGCTATGTTGAGTTCACTGTAAATGACTGACATTTTTACGATTCTATAGGAAATGATTCAATTCATCATGGAATTGATCACGTTTATTTTCTCAGTGCCACCAAAACAGCTCTGGCCCTCCAGATCTCTGAAGATGTCTTATGGTATCTGGCATCATTAGCAGTAGAGCCTTTAAATCATGAAACTTGCAAGATGGCGCTCCAGTTAATCACTTTGAAAGTCTGACTGCTATGCTATCAAAAACTTCTTTTGGACAGTAACTGGCCAGTCTCCCAGACTTTTTCTCAAGTTTATTTAAATAAGGACAAACAACTTTAGCTTTTGGCTGAATGGGGTGGGGTTTGGGTTGTTTTGGGTGGGTTTTTTCTATATTGAGTTTTGTTTTGTCTATATTGGACAGGGTTTTGTCGTATTGGGTGATTTTGTACTGTATTGTACATGGTTTTGGTTATATTGTACCAGGGTTTGGCCATATTGAGTAGGGCTTTGGCTAAATTGGGCAGGGTTTGGCTGCATTAGACATTGTTTTGGTTATGTTGTACAGGTCTTGACTATATTGGACTATATTGGTTTGATGATACTGTGCAGGGTTTTAGCTATATTGGACAGGGTTCTGGCTGTATTGTGCAAGGTTCTGGCTGTTTCAGGTGTGCTTTTTCCCTGTTTGGGGTAGGGTTGCCTAAATGCATCTCAGACCATCTCCAGAAATAGATTGAATGGATGATGTAAATCTTGGATGCATTTATGCCTGTATTTTGGATAATTCCTATTCGGATTATAATCCTGACACTCGTGAGACTTGAAATGACCTGGTACAAATAGGGTCTCAATATGGCAGCTATCATGCTACTATACCATACATACTATACCAATGAATACTAATGAATAGTGGTGTACTACTTTTCACATACTATTTAGTAGGTCAGTGGGATTTTGATTGCATCCACACTCTTGCATAAACACATTTTATCAGTTTGTTCAATTCACAGCATTTATTGATAATTATTGATTATCAATAAGTTGTCCTCGTTTAAGTGATTAGCTATTGAATAATGTCTCCTACACTGTGACATGCTCTGCCCCTTCAGGGCTTTAATTTGATAACCCTGGTGTAAATGAACTGTTTAAAACACTATTTTATAGTCCTCTCTAGGGTAAAGAGAGCATTTGCATGCTGGGGGGGGGCTCTTAAGCATCCGGCCCCCAGGCTGCTTTCACACGGATGAAGAAGACTCCAGGCCATAGACAAGGTCACCCCCATTAATCACGACAGCATCCTTCTCTCTCTCTCATTTTTTCTACCACTGCATTGATCGAGAGCAGCAGTTAATTCTCCAATGGAGCAGCAGGGACACATGAAAGCGCACCTTTAACTTGTTTCTAATCACTGGCTGGATGGCCACACAGCGACCTGCTGGCTTGAAAAAGAATGGATGTCTTCCTGGAGATGAGCACATGGATTACCTTTGCTTTTCCCACAACACTCTTAACTGGCATTAGTGTTGGGCAGAACTGAAAAAAGAATAATTCTCCAAATTTTTTGTAGGGGTGGGAAATATGAGCTCAAGTGTATGTGACCATATTTTTCACTGTGATGATGATATGACATCAAGGTAATCACACACACACACACACACACACACACACACACACATATATATATATATATATATATATATATATATATATATAT
>BRDA01071351.1:3431-13449 GCA_036984385.1 Crenuchus spilurus | reverse complement strand
CCCCATGTGAGTCTGGTTCCTCCCAAGGTTTCTTCCTCCAGCTCTGAGGCTTTTTCCTTGCCACTGTCGCCGTTGGCATTCTCACTGGGGATTAGGGATTAATGATTTGATGTCTGTTATTACTAAGCCTGTAAAGCTGCTTTGTGACATCAGTTGTAAAAAGCGCTTTATAAATAAAATTTGATTGATTGATTGATAATCACACATTATTTGATATAACACAATGCAGTGACAATGATGCTAAAGTTGCAGTGAAGTCTAGTTGATTTGTTCCAAAGAGCTATATTTCAAGATTACATTTGCAAGTTGACAGGGCATAAAATAGCTGATTATAATAATATAATAATAATATAAATACAAAATAATAATAAAAATCCCCCTCCCCTTCAGGTCATCAGAACAGCTCTGATCTATTGAGACTACACAAGACCTCTGAAGATGTGGTTCCTGACACCAAGACATTAGCAGCAGATAATTTAATAAGTCTTGTAAGTTGTGAGTTGGTGTTATTCTGTCTTAGACTTATTTGTATAGCACATCCATCAAATGCTCAATTAGACAGAGATCTAGGGTAATTTAGGTCAAGTCAACATCTTGAATTCTTTTTTATGTTCCTCAAACCCTTCCTTTTGCAATTTTGCAGTGAGTCATTATCCTCATGAATGATGCCTCTGCCATTAGGCAACACTGTCACCATGAAGGGGTGAATTGTGGTCTGCAACAATGTCTTGGGTGATGGTACATATTAGGTGAATGCCAAGTTTCCCAGCAGAGAATTCCCAGACCTATGGCCTTTGCTGGCTTCCTCCTATACTGCATTCTGGTGTCATCCCTTTCACAGGTGCACTCGATCTTCCACAGGAAAACATGGTTCATCAGACCAGACCACCTTCTTCCATAGCTCGTTGAAGCTCACATGTCCATTGTAGGCACTTTCTGTAGTAGACAGGGGTCAACATGGGCACTTTGACCAATCTGCAGTTACATAACCTCACATGCAGTAAGCCATGTTCTGACACTGTTCTATTATAAATGGCATTAATGTTTTCAGGGGTTTGTGCTACAGCACCTCTTCTGTGGCATCAGATCAGATGGGCCAGTCTGTGCTTCCCATACATATAACTGAGTCTTGGGTGTCCATGACCCTGCTGCTCGCTCATTGGTTGCTCTTCCTTGGACAACTTTTGTTTGGTACTACCCTCTGCATAGCATGAACACCTCACAAGACCTGCAGTTTTGGAGATGATGTGATCCATTTGTCAAGCCATCACAATTTAGGCCTTATCAGAGTTGTTCAGATTATTATGCTCCAGCTTTAAGAACTGAATGTTCACTTGCTGCCTAATGTATCCAGTACTTGACAGGTGCCACTGTGATGAGATAATCAGTGCTTTTCACTTGAATGTTGTTGCTGACCAGTATAAAACAAAGATATCTTTTTATTTACAGTATCTCACAAAAGTGTGTACACCCCCACATTTCTACAAATATTTGATTGTATCTGTTAATGTGACAACACTATAGAAATGAAACTCTGATGTAACTGAGAGTAGTCAGTGCACAGCTTGTATAACAATATAAATTTACTGTCTTCTGAACAGAACTCAATACACAGACTCTGTCATTAATGTCCAACAAGATGCAACACAAGTGAGTACACTTCACAGTGAACATGTCCAAATTGTGATCATAGTGTCAATATTTTGTGTGATCACCATTATTCTCTATCACTGTCTTAACCCTCTTGGGCATAGAATTTACCAGAGCTGCACAGGTTGCTACTTGATGACATCACACAGTTGGTGGATGTTAGACACCTTCACTCATCCACCTTCAGCTTGAAGATGCCCCACAGGTGTTCAATTAGGATCCACCTGCAGGAACTAAACAGAAATTCAGCAAAAACATTTCTATAACTCTGTGAGAGTTTATCCTAAAAACAAAACTAAACATTCCCCAAAAACCTTTAAGGATCTACTTTTCAAATATATTTAGCTTGCATCATTGACACACCTGTAAGAAAGACTTGGACAGCTGCACATATTAAAAGCTGACACTGTTGTTTCTGAGTTTGTTCTGAACAAAAGCCTGTGTAACAACAAAAAAAAAATTAAAAAAAAAAAAATTAAATGGGTGCAATTTGTAAAAATGTCAAGGCATGTCAGACTATGTCAGAGTGTTTGAAATACCCTCAGACTGCAGAGGGTTAAATCTGGAGACATATTTGACCAGTCCTTCACCTTTACTTTTACTTTCATCTTCCTCAGCAAGGCAGTCAGAGCCGGCACTTTGCACATGTGGATCACACTGCGCATGGGGCCCTGAGTGTTTATGGGGGAACCACTTAAGTCTTAACTCAAAGGTTGAAGTCCACAAACAGTCGACATAAGCACAAACGCTTTATGGTGCACAAGTTATGCTGCCACAAACCACCATACAGACCAGCCAACATCTCACGCAGTGCCGGCAGCACTCATGCACTCAGCTTGTCTTTAGCAAACTGTTTGTAGGCTTTCTTTTTGCATCAGGTTCAGAAGAGGCTTCCTTCTGAGTTGATGCATCGTGCGGCGTATGGTCTGAGCATCAACAGACTGACCTTTTCTTCAAACTCTGCAGAACTTCTTTTTTAGAACTTCTTTTTTTAAGCCAACCTCTGAATATGATGCTGAACATGTGGACTCAACTTCTTTGTTCTACCTTGGCGAGGTCAGTTCTGAGTGGAACTCGTCCTGGATGACATTGACCACTTTGCTGTAGCTCAGTTTCAGGGTGTTAGCAATCTTCTTATAGCCGAGGCCAACTTTGTATAGAACATTTCTATTTCACACATCCTCAGAGAGTTCTTTGCCATGAGGTGCCATTTTGAGCATGTAGTGGCAAATACAAGAGAATTGTACCCAAATAATTACATTTGCCCTGCGCCCTAATTCACACCTTGAACCTTGTAACTCTAATGAGTCACATGACATCAGGGAGGTACAAGAACACAATTGGGCACAATTTGGACATGTTCAGTGTGAGGTGTACTCACTTGTGTTGCAGCTGTTTGTACATTAATGGTTGTGTGTTGAGTGATGTTCAGAAGACAGAAATCTGTTCTGTTATTCAAGCTGTACACTGACTACTCATCATTATATTGAAGTTTCACTTCTATAGTGTTGTAACCAAATACTTGCATAAATGTGAGGGGCGTACTCTCTTTTGTGAGGTACTGTGTGCTGAAAACAATAAAATACAGACATGGGGATGTGAGGGCAGAATCATATCTATAAGTCACATATTTGACAGCTAGGCCAGCAGTCTGAGCCCCACCTATACCCTCAGAGACCTCTCTGTCTCTCTCTCTTGGCTCGTTCTGATAGTGCAGCCCCTTTTTCACAGCTCAGCTTGTCGTGCTGTCTTTTAGAGCTGATAATGTGGTAATTAAAGCAGCTAGATCTGTCATCTCTATCACCACACTGAGGTTCATATTCACACTTAAAGCCAGCAGCACCTTCAGTTAACCCCTATAGCCATCTTACTCATTTTATATATTAAGAATATTCCATTTTTACTCTTTATTATTACAGCTAGTTGATAGCAAACACATTATAATTACTATTCAATAAAAACAGTGTATTAAGTGATTGATATAAAATCCCTGTTGTAGTAATACATGCATGCAAAAAATTATTTGCAAGAAGTTGTAAAAATGAAATAAAATTGTATAATCAAATAGTAGAGACAAATTCTTGCTAATCAATGAGCTATTATTGAAAAAAAAAAACACTTTTTACTTTTGGTATGTGTTCACTTTACATTCTTCCAAACATACTTGTTTATAAAGCAAAGTTTTATGTATTTGGTGTCAAATTTTAAATGAGACAAGAAAAAAATCTCAGTGTCTTTTGCATTTACATGTAATTTGAATGTCTACCAACCCACAAACTGTGAAATAAGACAAGGCTCTTCTAATATTTTTGTCAACTGTTTCCATTTAACAGCAGAATAATATCTAAACAATGCTTTACTGTGTTTATTCTTTTTCTTTGTCAGAACTAACTGACTGATGTTTAGTGATGTGAGAGTTTTTCGAAGCTCATATTTTTGTAACATATTAGAAAAGTATGTCTATACCATTAAGTGATTTATAGACCAGTAAAATAACCTTACAATTGTATTCTATAACATACTGAGATGTAAGGATTTAAGAATAGGGGCATTGTGTTTTCTTCTTCTGCTCCTATAGTCAGAACCTGTGAAGATGCATTTTGAATCAACTTTGAATCAAATTTGGAATGCAGTCAGTTTTTTTTGGCAGTCTAGGCTTGAAAACATGAAATTTGATAAGCCATTGAGATTTGGCTTATTGCGCAATAAGGGGACTCAATAGGACTAACTCCACCCTCCACCCACAGTATCTCCACCTATAGCTCAGCTACAGCTACAGCTCAGCTGTGCCATTTTGATTTTGTGAAACAGCTATTATATATACATTAATATATTAATATTATATATACATTATAACCTAATGTTGCAATAGGTAGAGCAACTTAATTTATTGAGAACATTACTAATTTAAAAATTCTATTTGTTTTATGGTCTGTAGGCCTCATTGACCTCAGCTCATACAACTTGTGTTTTAAAAAAAAAGTATGGATTATTTTGACTATAACAAATACTCTGTAAATACTCTGAAAAAACTGTAATATTTATTATAGAATACCTTCTTTGTCAAAATAGTTGTTTTGAACCTTTTTTTTTTTTTTGTAGCGGCACAAAACCATACCCGCCAGTTTTCCTAGCCCAAAATTACACATGAAAACAGGAACAATGTGAAGCAGGATGCTGTCAGTTTGTAAGTGTAAGTTTAAAATCACTTACCTGCTTGCTGTATAATCTACTTACTTGATCTGTACAGTTGGATGGGATAAGTCAGACCTGGCTTAGAACATCCTCTATGTTTCCTGAGAGAACCACAGAACCGCTGAGTACAAGACGCTCCTGAAAGCACTCCCAGTTCTCCACATAGTCCATGGCGAAAATACCTCATCAGGAGTGGAATGCGAAGAGCCTGCTGTGTGCCTCGGAAGAAGATAGACTCCAGGATCATCATCTCAATTATCATCAACATGAGTCTGTAGGTAGGCAAGGGGCCAGAGACGATGATCCTAGTGTCCGTCTTCTTCCTAGCGGTATCCAAAAGCGAGCAGTTGTGCTCCTTTATGACCTCGCTGGGGGAAGCAGTCTAGGAATGTCAAGGATACGTGTACCTGGTAAACAAGACACATTAGTGTTACCTTTAGCGTTTGACATTTTTAAGTGTCTACCTATAGAGTCACCAATAATAAGAACACTGTCCTGTTTATCTTTCAGTGCTGACACTGGTGCAGACGAGGGCTGGGAACTGAGCACTTCAAATAGGTTGGCAGAAGTGAAGACTCGCTGTGGTATAGAGGGGGACCACCTTGGCTTCCCACATCCATGCTGGTGCTCCCAGCCCAATGCAGGAGTAAAGGTGGCCATCCTGGTGGGCCGCTGCAATGAAGGAGCTGAGGTGTAGGAGGCATTGCGGGCAGCCTTGAGCCTCATCTTCTCATGCTGGAGCTCCATCTGCTTCTCCAACAGCCACTGGATCTGGCAGCCAAGCTGATCAAGCTCCATGATGAGCCTGGAAAATGCTCTGCAGACACCATAAATGGGGAACAGAAAAGTGTAAAGATTAATAATATGTAATCACAGTGAGTTTATAAAAGCACTGAGTACAATTAAAGTAAACAGAAAAGATAAGCAATAAGCCTTTTGATAAGCATCTAAAAAAACTTAGAAAGTTTTGCTAAAGAGCAGCACGTAAACAAGCTAGCAGTTGATTGACTCTTTAATTCAGGATGTATCCACTACAAGACATCTATAGCAGTTTACGTAATCTCTTCTTCCATCTCACCAACAAACAGGACTCAGCAATCTTGGTTAAGTATTGTTTACTCTTCTTCAGTCCTTCAGATACATTTTATTTACTGCATATTTCACTTGTACCATGTGTCTTTCATCACCTATCTATGTATTGTCCAGACTCAGGAGACCCTATTATCAACATAGGAACCACAGCACCAGCAATCTCATCTATCCCCAATGGTCGTCACATTCTCAGACCTGGATGACAGGTGGGCTGTAGAATTGCCAGTCTGCTGTCCAGAAGGCAGACTTCATTCAAGCGTTTGCATCCCTCCACACTTTCTCACTTTGACAGAAACTTGGATCACTACAGCAGCCCTAATCAGCAACTCCAGCAGCCCTAACCTCTGCCTTTAACTTCTCTCATTCTCCAAGGCTGAGTGGTAAATGTGGCACACCGGTTTGCTTTTATCTAAAAGTGGTGTTCTATCCCACCTACCTTTCCTCATCTCTCTATCTCTTCTTTTGAGTTCCATGCTGTCTCTGTATCATTTCCTGTAAAACCTAATATTATTGTCATCTATCGGCCTCCTTATACTCTAGTCAGCTTCACAGATGAGTCAGACAGTCTTCTGAATCTCTTGCCCATCAGTGGAACAACACTCATCCTCCTCTGTAACTTCAACCTTCCATTGGACAAACTGCAGTCATCTTGTTTCCTATTATTTCTATCATCTTTTGACCTCACCCTCAACCAATCTCCACCCACACAGAGCTGGCAACACCTTGGACCTGATCTTCACCAGACCTACTCCAGCACTGGAAGCCACAGTAATACCCCTTCACTGTGGTGACCATCACTTTCTATCTTTCATTCTATCCCTATCCACATCTCTCCTAATCCTTCTTTCACCTGTCGCAAGCATCAGCATCTGAAAATTGCAAAGTTTTTTGCATTTTCTCCTTTCTCCTCAACCCTCTCCGTCACCCACCACAATCTTCCCTTATTTGTAAAAAAAATGGTCACCTTCTTTGAGGAGAAGGTTGATCAGATTTGCCAGTCTTTCTCTTCTGACTCCTCTTTTGCCATCAATTCTCCTCATCATGTTCATAAACCATTCACCTATTTTTCTAGTCTCTCAACAGATGACATACTACAGCTGTTGAGATCGAGTAATCTAACAACTTGCCCACTGGACCATCCACCACACAGCTCTTGTCGATCTATCCTGACCTACTACTTTGCAAGTCTTTTATCATAAACAGCTCTCTGTCTTCAGGTTATGCTCCATCTGCATTCAAGACTGCTATGGTGGTTCCCATCCTGAATATGCCTATGCTGAATAGCTCTAATATCAGCAGCTATGGACCATTATCACTCTTATCTTGTCTTTAAAAAATTCTTGAACACACGGTCTATAACCAGCTGTGGGTCTTTCTCACCCAGAACCAGCTTCAGGACCCAAATCAGTCTGATTTCAAACCTGTGCACTCCACTAAAACTGCCCTGATATCTGTGACTGAGAAACTGGATAGATCTACCAGACTGTCATCATATTTTATCCTTCTTGAATTTCTTCAGCCTTTGACATGGTCAATCATGAGATCTTTCTGTCCATCCTCTCTAACCTCAGGATCACTTACTCTTGTATGGAAGTGGTTCAGGTCATATTTAGAGAGGTGGACCTACCAGGTAACATGGTGAGGGTCTACATCTGCTCCATGCAGGCTCTCCACTGGAGTGCCACAAGGCTCAGTATTGGGTCCTCTTTTTTTTACTATACAGTTCATTCTCTTGGTGAAATAATTTCTACTCATGGATTTTCATATCACTGTTATGCTGATGACACTCAACTGATGTATTCCTTCCTTGCTTCTGGCACTCAAGTATCCAGCTGCATCTCAGCATGTTTGGCTGGCATTTCTACATGGATGACAACCCACCACCTGAAGCCTTATTTATTCCTGGAAACACTGGTTTGCATGTTGAACTTCCTATCTTGTTTGAGAACTCCGTGGTCATTTTGTCTCAGGAAACAAGAAGCCTCAGTGTGATCCTGGATGATCAGTTATTGTTTTGTACTTAAAGTACAAACTTAAAGCGTTCATACAGGTTCCTCATCTTCAACATTAGATGGATTCAAAACTTTCTAACTCGGGATGCCACCCAGGTGCTTGTGCAGTCTTTCTCATCTCAAGACTTGACTACTGCAACTCAGTTCAGCTGGTCTTCCTATGCAAGCCATCATTTGTGTTGTCTTCAGACTTCACATCCTGTGTTTTATTTATGGTCAAAAATGTAGTGAAGAGCCTTGTGTACTATGTAAGTGTGAGTGTGTGTTTGTGTATCTGATGACTGGACATGAGCCTGAGCCATGTTTTACACACTTACTGTAATCTCACCCATTCATTTCTAATGACCGGTCTCTTTTGACTGGGAACACTAAGGGTGTAACAAAGTAAAAAAAAAAAAAACACAAAAAAGTAATGACAATTAACCAAATGTATTGTATGTGTTTAAATACCCTGTGTGGTCAAAGTCATGAAATGCCATGATGATCAGATTAAATTAAATGTTGTTTTTGTTGTCAGAAAGCTCCTAATTCGTACAAATTTGACCAGACCACAACAGGATGGTCAAACAATCTCTAGCACACAGTGCCTTTACATTTGTTTTTTGGTTACATTTTGCCCATTTGGTCCCCACATTGGTGTGTTGGCTGAGTAAGTTCTGTAGTTCTGGGTGTGATTAACTTAAGTGTGCATCAACATGCTAGCCTGTAATGTTTAAATTATTAAATTTCCTGTTGAGTTTAAATTAAATCACACAGTTTATGTTCACAGTTCAGCTGAACTCATTAATAATTCATTATTTTATTAACTTATCTTCCCAAAATATAAACGATGACCTCACCATTCTCTTAAGTTATCACCTGTGTATGCTAGATACCAAGTCAAATTAAACTGGAAGAAAATTTATTTGGTTACTATATATAAGTAGTCACTATTATAAGGTTGTACCTCATTATCACAATAAAGTTGCACCTGTCATGGGCTTAGATAAATTTAGCAGCAAGTGAACAGTCAAGTGAAGTTAATGTGTTGGAAGCAGGCAAAGCATCATTATCTGATTAACTTTGACAAGGACCAACTTGTGATGTCTAGATCACTGGATGAGCACACCCAAAATGACAGGATTTGTAGGGTGTTCCTTGTATTTGGCGGTTAGTTTTAAAAATTGGTAAAAGGAAGGACGATTGGTTGAACCAGCTACATGGTCATAGGAGCTGAATTTTCATTGAAGCGCTTGGTCAGAATACTGTCCTTTTGGAAAAGTTCATGTTGGCTGTGATAGACAAGAAGGAATAATGAAGACCTTTGAAATTTGATGTGGGAGAAGAAAGTGGATCATTGGTTAAATCAAACCTTACTTACCGAAGCTTGCTTATTTTGGATGCATTATGAGTGAAACAAGTTCACTTGTGAAAACAATTACAACTGTAACAACATGGATGGGTACAATCAGAGGAATGATGAACAAGCCATTAAGACACCTGAAAATTCAAACAGAAATGTGTTTCAGAGAAACTCTACTGATATGATCACCAGGAGCAGGAACTGACTCGACAGCACTTACTGTAATAATATAATAGAAATGTTTCAGGACACACAGTGGATCAGTGTGTACAGTGTTGCTTAAAAGTTAGAATTGTTTATATTTCTGCATAAATATGACCTAAACCATCATCAGATTGTCACACAAGTCCTAAAAGTAGACAAAGAGAACCCAGTTACACAAATGAGACACAAATATTATACTTGATAATTTATTGATTGAGGAAAATGATCCAATATGACATATTTGTGAGAGACAAAAGTATGTGAACCTTTACTTTCAGTATCAGCTGTGTCCTCCCTTTACAGCAATAACTGTAACTAAACGTTTCTGGTAACTGTTCTTTAAACGTTCATTAGTAGAACAATTTGTGTGTTTAGGGTTGTTGTCTTGTTGCATGACCCACCTTCTCTTGAGATTCAGTTCATGGACAGATGTCCTGACATTTTCTTTAGAATTCTCTTACAGTCCTGTAGACAGGTACTTGACTTAGAGTTCTCTTCCACCCAGTACGTTGTTCTGTTGTTG
>BRDA01071341.1:0-50395 GCA_036984385.1 Crenuchus spilurus | reverse complement strand
CGCTGCTGTAATGGATCTTATTGTCTAATTAGAACACCCCGCATATACTGTGTCTTTTCTATTAGGTTCATTTTTTTACAGAAATCGTGGGAATACACTGCAGTGCTTGGCTAATGTGTGTATATAAATGCTGGAGTATTGTGATTACTTGTTAAACTAACCATGAAATAAAATTAGGGAATATTAGCAGTGTGTGGCAAAATCTCACATATTTCTTTCCGCTTCCTTTAACAACAACAACAGCAACTTTAATTTGTTTTCTTAATACCCAAACATCACAGTCATACACTATATGTCCAAATGTTTGTAGACAGTCTCTTCTAATGAATGCATTCAGCTAATTTGATGCAGATGTACAAACACACACACACAGCCTGTCTAGTGCCTGTAGAGAAGTACTGCCAATAGAATTGGACTCATAAACAGGTAAACATGAACCTATTGGCACCATGTCTAATGCCAGGTGTAGCCTAGAGACCCCAGCATTGATCTGTGGAGCTGTGCTTTCTGCAGTGATGATGCTCTATCCAGTACCTTTGGGATGAGTTTGGGAATGAGGTGAGGTGGTGATTGTTGAATCATCCTAGCAATGCTCCAAAATCTAGAAGAAGCCTTCCCTGGTAAAGAAAGTTACTCCAACAAAAATGCTTTATAATACCCTTGATTTTGGAAGAAACAATGAATGAGCAGTGTATTAGACACTCACACACACACACACACACACACACACACACACGCAAACACAGTCCCGTACACACGTCACCACATGCCATCCCCCAACAGAGCAGTGATTAATGCATTAGGAGCCCATCTCCACAGTGTGGTGTGTGTGTGTCTTAATCACACACTCTGCATGTGTAATTAGCTCCAGACACACTCACTGATGAATGGAAGCATCCGCCTCGTGCCACAATTGTAATACTGGTGCTGTGCCCAATGCCACACACACTCGAGAGTGCTAACATTTCATATACTCAACCTGGCAGGTGTGTGTGTGTGTATGTGTGTGTGTGTGTCAGTGAGGCTGAGTGTGCGATGATCACCAGAGCTGAGTGGTGATGAATTCATTAACCTACATTGGAAATAGAAAGCAGGCACCAGTCGTCCGCCATATGCGCACTGCCGACTGGGTGAGCTCCAGATGAGGGATTTGGAGGACTTCCGAGGCTTCAGTCAGGCAGGCTTTAATAATACACTGGGACACACACACACACACACACACACTCACACCCATGTGTGTCTAACCTCACATCACCTCACCTTACACTTCTGTGCATTTTATTTTCAGAAAGATGAAACTTCTTTCATAAGGCATACTTTAAATAGGCTTCTTTGGAGCGATGCCATACAAGGTAGCGTTCAGTTAAAGATGGGTTATTTTATGGCACCACACCAAAACCTCCCACTCTGACACTTATGCTTTAAAGAAGCACCTTTCAAAAGTTTGTCTAATCATATTACTAGTTGGTATTTTATTCAATCAGAACTTATAGTCTAAAATAAATATACTGTATCTTAAAAGTACTGCAGGAGCCAAAGGAGTGTAGTACTTTAACGTTTGCACAATTGAACTTTAAGGACAATGTAAGTTTATGATGTACCTTTTCTGACTGTATATATTTTTGCATTATAATTTAAATAAGAGATCATCACTTGCTAAAAAATTCTAAAATCTCATTTATTGTTGAATATTTTATAATTCTGGTTATACTACTGGATGTAGCTGGAATTCCTTATTTTTACAGCTTCCATACAAATGATTTGACTTTTCTTGTAAAATGACAGTAAACACCTGGCACCACTTTCACCAGGTTTGTGCTGTTTTCTTATTTTTTACAGTAACAGTACTGTATTTACAATTACAGCATATTACTGTAATCCAAACTCACAGGTTTTTATATTGTGAATTGTTTTCATTTACAGACATTAGCTGTACTATTTTACAGGGTTCTGTTTTTACAAGGTTTGTTTATTGTTTATATACAGCCACTGTATTTACATATTACATATTCTATAACCCAGGATGCTGCAAATAACTGATAATTCCTGTAAAATATGTGTAAAGAGAAGTTGTATCTACCAGAATCTTGTTTAACAGCAATCTGGTGTATTTAAGAAACACAGTGAAGTACTGTAAATTTCACTGTAAATTCACAGCAGTTTTTATCAGCGTGTGCTATCACAGTCATTTTGAAGGCAACCGAGGTTTGTTATATTAAACCCTTTATTGTTCGGTGATGTTTAGCATGTAGATTAAACACAGTTAGCACTGTAAACATTTTTGAAAATGAATGAGTCTCACCGTTTTCACACCAAAAGTGTTAAATGAGAGGACTGTTTCACACATTACAGGGAACTGGATTGAGTGGGATGTCCCAAAACGGCCTTGCAGTAACTCAGGAGCCGCAGAGAGAAGGGCGAGTTTGTCCGGGTCCCGGTGGAGCTCTGTTCAGCCTGCTTCAGAGTGGGGTGGAGGAGGTGGGAGGAGGGTTGAGCAGAGCGGCCAGCTGGGGTTAGCCAAAGCTTTTTTGCGCCCCGCCGCTCATGGCACATTTCAAATTAACCCCGCTCGCTCCACAAGGCTCTCCACTGGGAGCCCCGTCAGCAGGCCCACCTAAAGGCAACGGTTCATTACAGAATATCTATGAGAATATCACTCTATCTAGAGAGAGAGAGAGAGATGGGAAAGGTGGATGAATATAAACATAAGTACCAAATGCAAGACTTTCCATCAGAAGTTTGGGTATGCTTTGTCTTGCTTGGATTTCATTGCCAGTCTTTAAAGGTACTTTATACTTTTCTTTTTTGTACAAAAGTACATAAACATACGTACATGAACATCATGTCATCTATGAGCTTTTCCCTAGTCTTTATTGTGATTGTTGCTTTCCAATTAAATAAGAAAAAAATATTGTATCAGCTATTTCGATGTAATGTCCAACATATTAAGTTTATTGGTATATGTCCAAACATTGGAAATTAATGGTATAATTTGGGTGTTTATTCCTTTTTTGCTGCAGTAATAGTTTCTATCCTTCTTGGAGATCTTTACATTAAGTTGCAACGTAGATGTGAGGATTTGATTGCATTCAGACACAAGAGCACAAATACCACTACAACTTATCTCAAAGGTATTGATTTGCTTCACAGAGAACATAGTCCCACTTCTAATTCTGGGGTGCAGTGGTTGTTATACCCCTCTAGCAGATGCCTGGCATTGGACATGGTGACCCTAGGCTCTTGTATGTGTCCTATTCTATTACTAATTACTGATTATACAAGTTGTATATGCAACTGAACACCTGTCTGTAGTGGGTGGAGCTTCCATGTTCTCCCTGTGTCTGCAAGGGTTTCCTCCACACAGTTCAAACACATGGAGGTGGATTGGTTACTCTAAATTGCCCTTCTGTGTGTGTTTGTGTGTGTGTCCAACGATGGATTGGTGCCCAATCCTGGCTATAACTAGAACAGTTGAATGCCATCACCCAAAGAGTAGGGGGACTCACCATGACCCAGAACTGCATTAAGCAGTGAAGATAGATGGAATAGAGGTAAATGAATATTTTGTATATATAGTTGGTTTGCGCTAAATTGTGCTTTGAAGCTATTGTTAACAGCATATATAGTCTTTTGTCCCAAAGATGAGGCCTGAGTGTTGATGAAAGCTGGCAATCACAACAAGAGGACAAACTGGAAATGGCATTATTCCCAAAGCAGCATTGTTACAATGAACATTTACATGTGATAACTTTGTTTTCTTCAGAAGAAACCCAGTTGGTCTTTAATATGTTAAGTTACTGCAAACCAGCAAGGAAAACATGCTCATTAAAACATTTAGAAAAGCTAGGTGTCACTAAACTTTTGATGGACAGTGGATGAGTCCACGTGCAGTTGGGGAGGAGAAAAAACAGAACAGAGACAGAGACCCCAGAGGGAGAGGGAAGGTGGGCTGGTAGTTGAGGGGAAAAACAGAACATAACTGCTCAAATAAACAGGGAACAAAGGCAGAGCAAAGCACTGTTTCCCTCATCAGCTCAACTTTAGCTCTGTGTTCATGTCTTTTCCCCCCCAGCATCCACGTTCCCATCCCTGTTCACTCATCTACTCTCTAGGTAGTTTGCTTCCTTCGCACTGTTGTGGCTGCTGCTGTTGTTGTTTCTTTACACCAGACAGTGTTGAAAAGACTAAAAATATATGTGTTTTCCAGAGACCGGTCCCAACAGGAATTCCAGCACAGGAGAAAAAAAACATGGTGATGCTGTTCACATAAACTCCAAATCAGAGGATGTGTAAATAGGCCCTGTAAGCCTATTGCAGAAGCCAATGATGTAATCACTGGATTATCAATTGACAGCCTGAATAAAAAGGTACATAAATTGGGTTAATCTCATTAAAATTTAATCCCACTGCCTTTATGAAAATTGACTTATGCAGAGTGATTAATTTAATGGATTGTTAGGATCTGATGGCTGTGGGTGTTTCTGAAGCACACCAGTAGCGGGTAACAGAGAGAGAGGGAGAGAGATGCCATGATGGAAGTGTCCTGGAATTAAAGACAAAAGTACATTCAGTGGAGGAAGTGACATTCTACTGACATTTGGTGGCTTAGTGGCATTTTAAAAGACAGATGAGAACCAGTTACAGTTCAGCTGAGTTTAAGATGGGGTTTCCACATACTGATTTTTTTTGGACCACCTTTCTTCTCAGGCACACTAAAGGTATACACATACACAAGTATTTTTATATATATTTCTAAGTTTTTGCCTATTTTTATCCCCTTCCCAATGTAGTAGTAGCCAAGTAGCCCTTCTACTCTGTGACTCTCCCCATCACTTTTGCAATGTTCCTGACTCTAGGAGGGTGAAGACAAGCACAAGCCTCCTCCTTTGCGTGTGATGCAGCCACTGCCTCTTTCAAACTACCACTGATACACTGTCACTGGGGAGCCTAACATGCTCGGAGGAAAGCTCAGGATTCCCAGCTCTGAATGGACCAATCAGTAGATGCCTGAGCCATGATATAGTGAGAAAGTGCCATCGACCCGCCTTGGGCCCCGGCTGTTGATGCACACATACACAGGTTTGACAAAAGTATTGAGACACCTGCTCATTCATTGTTTCTTCTGAAATCAATGCGATTTAAAAGTTTATCCTGCTTTTATTGGAGTAACTGTCTCTATTGTACAGAGAAATCTTTCTAGGATTCTAAATTTTGGAGCATTGCTGTGAGGATTTGATTGCATTCAGCAATGTTGGAGGTCAGGATGTTGGATGATTACCGCCTCACCTAATACCCAACTCATTCAAGACAACACAGTTCCACTGCTCCATAGCTCAATGCTGGGGGGCTTTATACCCCTCATGCCCACACCTGGCATGAGGCATAGTGCCAATATTCATGTTTATCTCCTCCATAAAGTCCTGTTCTATTGGCAGTGCTTCTCTACAGGGATTAGACAAGCTGTGTGTGCATTTGTACATCTGTGTCAGTATGGGTGCAACTTAAAATAGCTGAATGCATTTATAAATAGGTGTGTCCACACACATTTCGACATATAGTGTTCTTCATCATCATCGTCTTCTCCCTTTAGCATGTTATTCCACCTGTCAAAATCTCATTCTCTTGCTCCACTGTGGAAATGTTTTCTGCAGGTATTCTGGACTCATCACTGCAACCATACATTCATGTCTGTCACTTTTGAAAGACAGAAATCCAGTGGGGCAAAGAAACAAACTTTTAATCAAGACTGCCTGAGACCATTTCTTTCCCCTCAGCCTTGTATCTTCCCCTTTTTCCCCTCCTTGCTCTCTCTCTCTCTCCTTCTCTCTGTCTCTCCATCCATCAGGGAGCGCTTTGCTGGAGCGCAACATGCCCCGCGATTGTCCTCATAAATTGTATGTCACACTGAGGATGGAGAGAGAGTGAGGGAGGGGAAGAGCAAGCAGTAAATAACAAAGGGTTCCTGTGCCACAGTCGCGTTTCCCGGCCACGCAAGATTACCCAGGCTGGTATACTCTTCCCTGTAGTGATGAATGGAGAGAAAGATGGTGTGACACGTGCTGGTGGGCCACCCATACCCCCTCCCCTATACCCCCCTCCACCTCACCTGAGCTCAGGCCAACTGCAGAGCCCCCCCGTGGAGATTTAAATTGATGAGCGTCTTTATTTCTGGGTAAAAGAAGCTGTTTTGTCGCCCACCTTCTGTAATAACCGATTTCTCACCAGACATTCTTAACTGCCATCATTCTTCACTCTCTCTCTCTCTGACAATCACACACACTTTTCCTACACTCTCTCTCTCTCTCTCATTCTCTGTTCAATCTCTCTCACCTTTTTTTCCTCTTCGTATTGATCACACATTCATAACTGCCAACCTTTTACTCATTTTTACTCCCTCTGTGCAGACGTCCATCTCTCTGGCTTGTTTTTGTCCTCTTCTTGCACTAGAGCTGATCATTAATGGAGCATCCTGTGATTGTAATAGGTCTCTCTTCCACTCTTAGCTCATCCTCTTACACACTCACACTCACTGCCCAATAATAATCATCTGTTTATTCTCTCTCTCTCTCTCTCTCTCTCTCTCTCTCTCTCTCTCTCTCTTAGATCAGTTCAGTTCAGGATTTGCTTTATATACAAGAAAAAATGACATTTGTGTTGTCTGAGATTCTTAACGATCACATATACAAATTTTAGTAATCATGATCATAATGAACCAGTAATACACGAGAGGGACTGCTATAATGTGAGTATATGTGAGTACTGGTGTACTGTGGTTATAGGCACTAGCCTGCAGGCTGAAGATCAGTACAGCATATCTCACCTTATAGCACTGCACTCATGTGTATTATTGAAATTATATCACAGTTCTGTGATTGCTTTTATTATTAGATTTAAGGATATAGAGGATAGAAAAAATGGTTTGACTATCAACATTTTGTGAGTAATAAAGTAGTTCAGCTGATATAACATCATCACCAGACCATGAGTGTCATTCGTAATAGTCCAGGAACATTATTTCACAATTACTGTTTCTTATACAGACAATCAACACAAATATACTGATTTCTCAGATGTTTGTTGGCATAAGCTGTGTCTTTCATTAAACTCCACTCAATAATAATAATAATAATAATAATAATAATAATAATAATAATAATAATAGTAAAATAAAAACATTCATTTTTTTATGTACAGTTTAAACATACAATGAGATGGCAAATCATGGTAAAATCAGAACATACACTTTGATAACATTTTAAACACCACACTCATCTCTGTGTTGATGCAACAGAACCAATAGGCTTTCAGCATTTGATTAATCCTTGTGGTATGGCTATGAAGCATTGCTGGTATACATTCAGACAAGAAAAAGTTTCACTTCTAATGACCTGTAGTGGATGTTTTTCAGCCTAGCATACTTCTACCAATTGGTAGAGATGATAAAATCACATTGTGTTAAATTGAACGCCTTCTTCAATAAGATATAGTGACTCAAATGTGCTCTACCAAATGGTTGTGCAGAATGTTGAAGGGCTAACAGATGGAGTCTGTACATCCCTAAATCAGAAAAAGTTGAGACAGAAAATCAGAAAGTTCTGGAATACTGATTTCTCTGACACATTACACATTACTGTGTGGTGGTCCATCCCAGATGCCTCAGAGCCCAGAGCAGTCAATTTGGCTTCTAAACATAATTAACATAAGGCTTTTTTGTTGCACAGTAAAGTGGTGAAGTTTTAACAGACATTTGGGAAAGTTACTTTCTACTGTAGTGCTTGGCAAAGGTTTACCAAAGCAATCTTTTTGCTCATGTGTTTATACCAGATAATGATGAATGATGGTTCTTGATGCAGTGCTGTCTGAAGGATCAGAGATCACAGGTGTTCAGCTTAGTCTTAGGCCCTTGCCCTTTATTGCACTGAAATTCCAGCTTCTTTGAATCATTTAAAGATATTATGCACTGTAGAGGGAGAAGTATGCAAATCCCTTCCAGTGTTTCTTTGAGGAACATAGATTTTAAACATTTCCTCAAAGACTTGTGTATCATATATTTTGTGTATACTGCCTTTTGGACCTAATCATGATAGAATCACCTGTTGACCTACCTTACCTATTGAAATCACATCATTATTTGCTTTTTTAACCTCATTACTAGCTTTAAATTCTCCCCATCCCAACTGTTTTTGGCCTGAAATGCAAGAATGGATATATTAAGAAATTAAATTAAGTTAGACAGACAAAACATAAAATATTTTGGGGATCATTCTGTCTGCAGTGAAATGTTAATTCTTATGTTCCATACTGTCTAAGCTTTTTTCTTATTTGGTGTTAGCTAGCTTTGCTCAGACACTTATATTTGTATATGAAACCAATTCTGATGCATGCTGATGATTAGGACGTGTCAGAATCCACAACTTTTTGAACTAAATAGTTCCTCCCTGTGTACTGCAATATAGGCTACAAAAGGCTATTCAATGCAGGAAAAGCAAAAGTAATGACAGTAACTGAAGAAATACTGGAGATCGTGGTGGAAGGCAGATGACTGGACTTGCTATATTTGGGAAGCAGAATATCAAATACTGCAAAATATGCTGGTGAGGTGAAGACAAGAATGGCAATGCGTTTGGTGGTGATGGCCAAATTAGCAATTTGGAAAAACAAGTCAGTTAGCACCATCACCAAGCTATGACTAATGAAAGTTTTGGTGTGGCCAGTAGTGACATATGGATGTGAAGACTGGACACTGAAGAAATAAGAGGCTTTCAGGCTTTTGAGAACAACTTTGTTAGAAATTTGCTGAAAATCTCTTGGAAGAAGACTTGGATGAGCTAGTTTATAAGACGTCAGAATGGAAAAAGAGCTACTGAACCATACTGAATCCTGCAAGTTACGTTACTTTGGACATGCGACCAGACACCCACATGACAACTTTGAAGGTAGTGTTATGACAGGACAACCAAGAATAACCTGGATTGACAACATTTTTGACAACTGCATTGTCAGGAGCAAGTCTTCTTCAAGCAACATGAGATGGGGGCATTGGAGAAAGCTGACTCATCCGGGCAGCCAAGCGTCACAAAGCAGTGATGGCGAAAGCTAAAGCTAAGCTAATAATATGGTGTCGTGCTAATGAGGGAGTAAGGATCCATTTCAGTCACAACCTAAATGTTGGCTAATTAGCATGAGTAGGGAGAGAGAGGTGCAGGATGGTTAACTCGTGGGGCAAGCAAAGTCTGTAACGTGGAAATCTTTCAGATTGGTGTTTGAAGGGCAGGACATAGACACTGTAAAGCTGTTCTGAGCTTTAGTGGATTCACAAATAATTCAGAATCAGAATTTGTTGACTATCAAAATACCCATAAAAGCTGCTGTTCTGAGTAAAATGGTTTTAGCTGTTAAAGATTAGAGGGGACTGATTTTATTTGTGATATTTTCAGTTCACCCCTTTATGATGCCCAAATAAAGGGCTTCACTTTTCTGTCTGTCTTGTTCCTGCTGTTATTCTTCACTCTCTTCCTGTCTTCTCACAGTCATAACAGAACACATACTTCCATAGCTGCCAACAGATACTTTTTTATCACCTTCAGGTTATCACCTCCTCCTTCCTCACCTGTCTCCCTCACCACTTTGGCATTCTTTCTGTCTTCACTCCCACAGAAATGATATGCACACCCCTCCTCTTCCTTCCAATTTCCATTTTTTTACACTTTACACTCAGTCACCATCATCTGTTCTGCTCTTCATTACACTCTTTCTGCTCCCATCATCTCCATGTGCTCATTTCGTCTCTGCCGTCGAAACATCAGCTTTGTTCTGCCTCTGTTACATAAGTATTGTGTCTCAGCTGATGGGTGTTTGACACATACTGATTGATGTGATGAGATGATGTGGAGAGACTGCAGCAGAATCAAATTTCATGACACCGTGGAGACGCTGTCTCACTTTGAGTCTCACCTCACACTCTCCAACCTGCTCCTCTTTCTCTCTCTCTCTTTCTCCTAGCTCACAATTCTGACAGCCACAAGAAACAAGATGAATTGGCTTAAGAAATATTCTACTTGTTTTCCGTGAAGCGCCAAAAATAAGCCTGGCTGCGAGACCTTGAGAAATGTTTCTTGTAAATACTGCAGCTTTTTTTTCTTGCACTGAAGCCAACACCTATATCATTACACATAATGTTCAGTTAGTGTCCAGTGTTTCAGGAGTGAATATTGTTCATCACTTCACTCACTTATCTATGATGAAATATTTTCATATGTCTAAGCAATGCAGCAGATATTTGGGTTGGGTCGATGAAGTATTTAATAGTTTGATGTGTAACCTTTTTGAGATCATTGATTTCTGTTCCCGTTTGCAGCGTACAGGACCGAGGGCTCAATCGGGGGTGTATTGACTGTGGTGGTGTTGTGATATGGAGAGCTTTGGCCTCAGGCTCCACTCTGACGCTCACTAGGCCACAACTATTGACCCTCCTGACCTTCCTGCAGCTCTATTTCATACATGCAATTACTGAACGTCCAGCAGAGAACTCACAACTTACCCTGAACTCTTGCGCTCTTACTCACTTTCGGCTCATGCTGGCTTGATAATTGACTTGTCCGTGTTCCATCTACAAATGCCTTCTTTCCTAGCAGCTGTTGCTAGGTTGGATAATATTTTTAGGCAGAAATCCCATTCAAACTAATAAGAAACTATACAACTGTATTAATAACTGACTGCATATGAATGGTTATGCTGGACGTAGTTTTTCTTCATTTAGTCCTATCAATCTGAGCAGTTTGAACCTGAATGGCATTTGGGCATTAGTCCATTAAACTCATTTAAATCTGTCCACACTGGCCAAAGAGAAACAGATGAACATACAGAATAGGTCTGCAAATATTATGTATATTACTGCATGAGCTGTTTTAGCTTCTTTTACTGCTGAACCCTCTTTTTTCACAGCTCAGATCAGTAAATACAGATTAATGTTTTTTAAACTACAGTAACAATTAAATGCAAGTAATATGCAACTGGAACTGGAATTAGTGGATCAGACACAACAGAGCTGCTGGAGATTTTACAGGCTATGTTAGTTCACTGTCCACTCTATTATGACACACCTACCTTGTTTGTCCACTTTGTAGATACAAAGTCAGAGACAGCAGCTCAGAGTTTGTGTTGGTCCTCTAGTCCGTCACTGGTGGTCACAGGATGCTGTTGGCTGCATGTTTTAGGGGCTATTCTCAGTTCATCAGTGACACTCATTCACTAATACACACAACACACACTAACACATCACAGTATCTGCCCTGTGGTGGTCCTGTGGGGTCCTGACCATCAAATGGGCTGCTTCTATACACATCAAATAAATACAATAAACTGAGTGACAAAGAACATTAGAATCAACAGTAGAAACACCACATTTTTTAAGGTAACCTTACCATTACTGCATATTCATTGTTCTCTGTTCCCGACCTACCTTAAACTTAAAACTCAACGTTTTGGAATACTGTTTTAGTCAAGATCACTAGAGCCAAGCCTGAGTCAAGACCAAGACTGGAACACATTGATTCCAAGTCAAGAACGAGACCAAGAGTGTACAAGGCTGAGACAAGATTAAGTTTGTAATTTTTTCTTCTTCTATTTATTTATTTATTTATTTATTTAATCTCTTACAGGAGAAAAAAATGATGGTGATGATTCTGTGCCCCTTCTTTTACAAAACTGAATCAGAAGCCACCACATATTGTCATGAATCTGAACCAACATCTATTCCATCCATTTTGAATGAAATGATAACATTTCAAACTTTCCTCAAACAAAAATTAGGAAGTTAATGTCAGACTACTACATTTTTAAATTGACTGGATACTGAGAAGAGCTTTAACTTTAATCTAAAGCAATCTACACTACTCACAAAAAGTTTGGGATATTTGGCTTTTGGAAGAAGTTTCAGGATGAACCTAAAATGTGCTCTAACCTTTACAGGTGAAGTTAACGTGACCTTCTCTAAACTTTTGAATGCACATGTCCAACTGTTCAGTTTTTCAGTACTTTTGCACAACTTCCTGTTATCTATCAAGGAGCTTAACGGCACAATTCACAAGAGTTTGATCCATGACATGACCAATAAATGTCCTGGTTCAATTAAAATAAGTATTGAAAATAGTCCTCACATGCTTCTCATCAAGAAGGAGACACCTAACTATTGATCAGCAGTATCTCACCATTGCAAGGCTTCAAACAGGATGGCATTCAAGAAAAGTGGGTTGCCATGCCTCAACAGACAATAAGCCATCTTGTGAACAGCATGAGACGTCGTTGTCAAGCTGTAATTGATACTCAAGGGCACATGACATGTTGACACTGACATTTTTGTTGGAGTTTACCCACCACTGTTGTTGACATTTGTTTTAATAAATTGTTTGAGATTAGCAAATCACCACTGAATGCTTCTGCTTAAATGCCCTACTTAAAAAAAGTGTGAACGTTTTTCATTTTCAATAAATTTCACCTGAAAGACAAATATCCTTAACTCTTTGTCAGTATTGTATCAGTAACAAAAAAACAATATAAGTACCTAATTAATGTTACCTTAAACAGACATATTGCTGGTCTCCACAACCATTTCCAGGTCCACTTCACCCCGAGACTGAGACAAGACTTAGTCCAAATGAGTTTGAGCCCAAGAACAGACTGATACTGCTTGTTTATGGTCTTGAGACTGAGACTGGACTTGAGTACTACAACACTATTAAGTAGTAACCTTTAATAATGTACACAACAGTTGCTTAGTATCCATAAAATCATTCATTTGGAAAAGCATGGATGGGTAAATGACCTAATCAGTCAATCAGATAAAACATGAAAATGTTCAGAGCACGTTTTAAGACTATAGGCAACCAGTGCTATCAGTACAGACTCAATGGAATAACCATTTACTTAAAAAAAAAAAAGATGACACTCTAAGCAGAACAATTCTTGGATCTGTCAGGTTGGAGCATTTTATTGATGTCTTCTAAGAAGCAACATTTAATGTTGCACTAAAGTGTACTCTCTAAACTACCCTGGTAGTTTGCTTTACTGTCATTTCATCATATCTTAGCAGTGTTGGTGTAGTGGAAGGTTACAGTGGAAGGATAGAGATATTGCACTTGCTGGTCTGTGACATTTCATTTTATTGCTGCAGACATCTCTGATGGGATTTGAACCTAAAACCTTATGGTTATTGATTGTAGGAAATTTGTCATGGCATTGATCTACTGCCACTGGTCAATACGGTATGAAATTATTATTTTATCAGACTTTTATTTCAGAATACAAATTCCCTTTGCATGCTTGAATGCTCTTAGGTTGAAAGATGCCTGCACAGGCTGTACAGCACTGGAGAAAGAACATCTAAATGATGTTTTTGGTTTCAGCAAAGCTATGAAAAGTTATACTCACAATAAAATCAAATACTCGTTCTCTGCTGAATGCAAATGTAGTCGAGAATCATGAATCAACATGTTCAACAGAATTTCTTCCTTTGTTTCACTGATCTATGAGTGAGAATAATTAAAAGTGAATTGCATTACTTTTTTGTGGTTATGAGCAGTAATGATGACTACTGAGCATAGGGCAGCATTAAATGCTAATATCACTCCTTGGATCATTAAATGGTACTGAATTTGTTACATCTATTTAACTTATTTATGCATTCACTTTACAGGAACGTGAGAGGTAATTTTATTTTGTCCTCTATTACACTCATAGCAGGTACTAAACCTGTGTAGTGTTAGCTCCTTTCTAATACATCTCTTCTCTTCTCTTCTCTTCTCTTCCCTTCTCTTCTCTTCTCTTCTCTTCTCTTCTCTCTCTCTCTCTCTCTCTTTTTCTCTCTCTGTCCTTCACTCTCTCTCTGTATCCTTCTCTCTTTCTCTATCTTTCTTTCTTTCTCTCCCTCTTTTTCTTTCTCTCTTTCTTTCTCTGTCTGTCTCTTTCTTTCTCTTTCTTTCTCTCTTTCTGTCTCTTTTTCTCTGTTTCTTGCTCTCTCTATTCTTCTCTATCTGTCTCTTTTTTCTCTATCTTTCTCACTCTTTCTTTCTCTTTCTTTTGTTCTTTTTTCTTTCTTTCTTTCTTTCTTTCTTTCTTTCTTTCTTTCTTTCTTTCTTTCTTTCTTTCTCTGTCTCTGTCTATCTCTCTCTCACACACACACAGACACACACACACACACACACACACACACACGCACACACACGCACACACACACACACACACACACACACACACACACACACACACACACACACACACTCTTTCCTTGCTCAGCTACAGTGCTGTGTATGACTCAGTGGGCTAGAGGTGACCCCAGGCCCTATTAACCACACCAACCGGCACCACGCAAAACACATTTCCCAAATGAAGCACCTCTCTCTGGCTCAGCCTCAGAGCCTCTGTGCTCTCCTCCCTCCATCAGACTGCTGCCTCTCTCTTTTTCACAAGGCTCTTAATGGTTTATAAATTGCGCGTAATGATTCCTCCTCTCCCCTGCGCTAAGGCACTTTTTATGGTCTCCCGGCTTTTGTGAGAGAGAGCTCTTACAAATGGGAGCCAGTAGCAGAAGCAGTGGGGCTATGAGCAGAGTGTGTGGAGGTTAAACTGAGCTTTCTGGATCTGATGTCAACACCTCTAGTTTCCCATACTATTGGAATGCACCACGGCTGCCGATGGAAACCCGCCTCTAAAATGACAAATGGGAGCAAATTGGTGGTGAAGCTGAGAACAGCAGGAGTTGCTGTAGTGCTTTTCCCATCTGTGTTCAGACGGAGGTGGTAAACGTAGCTTTTCTTTCAGGTGCATCACATCCAGTGAAAGCATGTCCTACTCTGTGTCTCTCAACATCACCTATAATACCTGACACATCTGAGAGCTTTTTATATCTGAGAGTTTAAGACATTATATAAGATTTACATAAACTCACAGTTCAGTAGCTTGTCTTGAAGATTATTGTTCTTTCTTTTATTTTTTTGATGCTGTATCACTGCAAAAATGTGAAAAAAGAAGGTGGTAAAAGGAAGTCTTGGAAATGGTAACTTTATAACAGATGGACAGAAAACATCATGCATGTTACTGTAATAGGATTTTATTTACAGTATTTCCGGATCATATCTATTAAGCTATTTTCATGCATGTGCTGTAGCTTTTAGTCCTTGGTTACTCAGAAGGTCTGTATATACCGTAGTTCCACTGCTACATAATATTGGGGGGCTTTATACCCTTCTATCCCATGCCTGGCATTAGGTACCAGTAGGTTAATGTTTATCTGCTCCAGAGAGTCCTATTCTATTGGCAGTACTTTTCTACAGGGACTAGACAAGCTGTGTGAGCATTTACATAACTGTGTCAGCAATGGATGCAACTTAAAGTAACTGAATGCTTTCATTAGAAGGTGTGTCCACAAACATTTGGACATTGTGTATCTTGCTTTGCTGATTATTCTCTGTGTTTTCCACATGGGCACCACAATACTCCTTCCCTCCAGCGGTGGGAGAGAGACAAAGGCACAGAAGGAGAGAATGAGAGGGAGGGATGGAGAGAAAGAGAGTGATGGAGGAAGTGTGGCAGTGCATGGAGGAGAGAGCAAGGGAGCAGAAGCAGGGAATGTGCTGACTGCACATCAGGAGCACATCTGGGAGAAGAGAACTTAATGAAACGAGCCTCACTTTCGCCTGTATGTTTTTTTCTGAACTGGTTATTTTCACTCATTTTTTTTCTTCTCTCCATCTCTCACTCCCTCTCTCTCAAACCCTCAGCGTGCCTTCATCCATCCTCCCCATAGGTGGGTAATTACAGGGAGTGGAGAGGGGGAGGATTTTAATTTTCAGCTTGTTCATCATTGGAGCCGAGACACAGCATAGCTCTTCTTCTCCCAGTTGGCGTTGCTGCTATTCTGGCACCGTATCATTTCCTGTCATTACTGTCCACTGACTGTGAATGGGAGAGATGTGCATTCGTTTGTGTTGAAGTTCCGTCTGTACACCTCAGAGCTTACGTGTGAGGAGACCTGCTGATGAGTGGAGTTTAACTCTGTTCTGCTCCCATGTACCCTCATTTCACTCTGCTATTGCATGTGTGGTGGACAGATATGAGCCAGGAGGGACAGACTTGTCTGCAGAACTAGCAAGAACTTGCATAGCGGAGACTGAAGGGAGTTGGCTTCACATCCATGATAGAAGGATATGCTTTCTGCTGATTCTTCTCTGTATTCTCTTAGTGTTATCTTCTGTGCACCAATCTATAAAGCACATTTATGTGCTTTGTATGTAAGATAACAAATTAAGAAAGACCGATTTTTGACGAAAATGTAAGCGTATTAAAATGGTAACTATACAGAATAAAGAAAAAAATCTTACATTTTAATGCAAGTCAATGTAAATCATCCAATCTTAACAGTTCACTGTATTTTTAGTATTTTACATTTGAATCTGCATTGCATAGAGTTGTAATTGAGCAATAACGTGAAATAAATGTGGAATGTTGACTGTTTTGGGAGAATAACGCTTCAAATTAGCAGAATATTTTATCTGATTTGTTTTATGACTCTAATCTAATAATACATACTTATAATTTAATGCTGAACACAAATAAATGTAGTTATCAGTTCCAGAAATCTTTTTTTCCAGGCTGCACAGCACTAAAGGGACATTATGGTAATAAAACATTATGTTTCCACAAAAAGAAGTTGTGAGACAGCAAGAACAAAAGATGATATTTCCAGAATTTGACAATATTTACTTTAGGTGCGCTAGTATTGAAATGAGCTTGAATGACATTTTGGGGCAGTTTACATCCACTTTCCATTACATTTAACTAACTTTTAAGATGAAATATTCTTTACCCCTAAAATGTTAAGCAGCTCAAAGAGATCTGAAATCTTAAGTTCTGTCTGCTCAGTGGATGTTTGATATTGCCATCAAAGGACTTGACACAAAATGTTAGTCCAGATTTTATACAGAAAGGAGGGGGCATTTTATGGCAGTGGTCTTTTCCCCAGCTCTGATAATGAGAAGAAACTACCTCATAAAAGCTACCTGCAGGACCACAGGGAGCTGTCAAAGTCTCTCTCTCTCTCTCTCTCTCTCTCTCTCTCTCTCTCTCTCTCTCTCTCTCTCTCTCTCTCTCTCTCTCTGTCCCTCTCTCTCTCTCTCTCTCTCTCTCTATCTCTCTCTCTCTACCTGTTTGCCTCTCTTTGTTTCTTTCTGCTTGCAGGTGTGTGTATGGTAGAGAGAGAGTGTGAGTATTTTTGTCTATTTTATATGTGCATATTGTATCCATTCTTAGTTTGTGCTGACAGTGTATATGAAGCCCATTCTATTTCTTTTGTTTTCCTGTGTACTCAGATCAGGGAAGGTATTTTTTATATTGGAAATAAAGCCTTAAAATAATAAGTATTTTTAAGAATTGAAGCAAAATGAGTTTGTATTATTATTATTATTATTATTATTATTATTATTATTATTATTATTATTATTATTATTATTATTATTATTAATAAGAATAATGAAATAGCTAAAAGAAGTGTTGTTTCTGGAGGATACTTAATGGAGATGCAATCATATGAGACCACAGTACCAAATCCAAGTCCAGTAACAAGTCCATATGAGAAGTAAGTTAAATGTACTAACTACAGGCTGTTCTGTTTGCTTCTTTTCTTCAAACAACTGTGAATAATTTTAATACTAATGAAGCTCTGGTGATGAAATGTAGATTAAATATACCTCAGTCTGTGTGAAAAAGACTGATATACATGATTACAGTGCAGGTAAATGGATGTTAATTTCTGATGAGTAATATCTGTGGCTGTTGGAATGGAGGCCGGCGCCCGTCCAGTCGTCTCCATTGGCCACCTGCCACTGCAGTGACTAAAGCCCTCTGTTATCCTCGTGGACACAGTAGGGTATTGTGCAGTGATCTATGCATAATCTATCAGTGCACAGTACAGGAGGAAGTGTTCATGGTGTCAATGTACTGGATAACAAACTAAGAAGATGCAATGGGAATTTCATCTATGTCACATTTTTGTCCCTTCCAAAACATTTCATAGGGTCCAGCGGAAGAATAGAACCCCAAGTTCAAAAGTAGACTATAATCTGCATGCTTAATGTTCCTGAAATCAATCAATCAACCTTTATTTAATCTCAGACTACAGTGAAGGTGACCCTCATTTGCAGTGTAGCCGAGGAAATAGTTTAATGCAAGGCAGTCAAGCGTAACACATGATAAACAGCCACATGAACACATCACAGGCTTTTCAGCAACACTTTACAGTGCGATTCCTTATTAACCCAGTAACAATGCAAGGACAGATCAAATATAATAGCAATTTGAAGGCTATAATGCTGTACACATCTACACTAATTAACTTACAAGAGAAGGAATTATTTGTTCTACTGAATATCAGTTAAAGTAAATAAACAGATTATCTAAGGCAACAGTGTAAAGTGTTTCCCTTTAATATAAAGAGGCTACTCCTAATTTAAGTCCAGGTTAAACTACAAATATATTCATTAATTGGAAAAGAAACATTTGTAATGAAAATAACATTTGTAATGTTATTAGAAATTCTTTTACTTCTCAAAAAGTCACTATTTTAAAAAGTTTTGTTTCAACTAAATAACATCCATCAAAAAGAGAGAAGTTCTGGGAAGACTTTTAGTTCCAGACAGAAGCCTTCCTGCATAGCTCTCTATAGAATAAAAGGTTTTCCATAGTCCAGTATATCTCATCCCCAACCTGCACACAGCTACAACTCCAGAACCACAGCCAGTTAATTGTACAGTGACGAATTAAGCCTAGTCTTGCATTAAATTGCAAAGCCTAAGAAAAATCACTATTGAAAATCTTCTTGAGTCTAGTATTAGGTTTAAATTCTTACATAGTGCTGGGATAACAAACCACATCCCTACATGAACCAATCAAGAACTCCAGATATCTTCAGCTGGTCGTCCATAGACTGAAGGTGAGAAGACGGAGACAAAATTTTGGCCTTTCACCTGAACATGGAGCATGGAGCTAAATCTATACTAGGGGCTGGTTAGAGACGAAGTTCCAAGAGCAGTCTTAAATGACTTTTCACACACATAAGACAACAGGTGAAGTCTGAGTTAGGCATCCTGCCTGAGCTGGTATGTGGGGGTAGAGTTTACCAGGCTTGATGGCGCAAATGGTCTGAGCCAAGTTAGGTATACTGAGAAGAGACTGCACATAGGCATTTGATGGTGTGGCTGTGCTTGTGCACTGTGGAGGTTGGGCATATGTGGGGTTACTGAAGCTGGTGTCTTTACATCATTTGTTTACAATGTTGTACAAAGTTGTTTTAATTATAATGTTGCACTGTTATTTCTTATACATGTAAAGCACACATGCATGTAGGTGGTGTTTAAAATGCTTGAAACAAAACTCTTATTATGAATTATTTTTATGTTTTTTGAGAGAATAGTTTTAGCATTTAAATGAGCACACTTAAAGTCTCTTGGTTCACTTTATTTGTTGATATATTCCCAAAAAGAGAGACAATTATTTATACAAAATGCTGCGTGTTTTTGTGACTTTGCAGTGAACTCTCAGTGCCACATTTCCAGCCTGGCTGACCTGAGGCTGTGTGAATTGTTGCTTGAGGCCATCATTTTGACTGCAGGTTTATTTTCACTATTTCACAAAGAGCCCCCTCAGGAGCTGGTGTGATATTTACATAATATACTGTATTCTTATTTTAGTTTCTTTAGCAGCTACATGCAGCTTCGAGCTGGCTATTTTTTAGCACTGGAGAATGGATGAACAGATCAGGAGTGTTATCCTTTTGTCAGAGATGAATTCAGCTCTTGCCCCAGTTTCTTCCACAGGCTCTGAATTACCTGCAATTCCCTCGGCAGCAACATAACCAGACTGGCCTCTGAAATGGGCCAAACCAGGCACAGAGCACACAAGGAACATGTAGGTACCAGTACCAGTGGAGAAGGAGGGAGGGAGGGAGAGAAAGAGAGAAAGAACAACAATGAGCAGGAGAGAGCAAAAATAGAGTTTTTGGCTTTTAACAATCCTGTTTTGTTTAAATGTTGATCAGCATAGGATAAAGCATAGCTCATGAAACTCAGAAATCCAGAATCTCACATTATTAGAATTAAGCAACTGCTCAACCAGAGACATCAGAAGTGTCTTACCTGGACTAAGAAGAAAAAATGCTCCAAAGTCCTCTTTTCAGATGAAAGTCAGTTTTGTGTTTCATTAGTAAATCAGCTCCTAGAGTCTGGAGGAAGAGTGGAGAGACACACAATCCAAGTGTCTGAAGTCCAGTGTGCAGTTTCTGCAGTCTGTGATGATTTGAGGTGCTGGTGTTGGTCTACTGTGTTTTAGTCCAAAGTCAACACAACCATCTACCAGCAGATTTTAAAGCACTTTATGCTTCTATCTGCTGACAAATTTTATGGAGATGTTGCCAACACTTCTAAAACTTCTACTGACCGTAATATTACTGTGCTTGATTGGTTAACCAACTTATGAGCTATAAACCATACTGATCAACATTAAAACAGGAAAGGCTTGAACTTTGTCACTTTATTTGTAATGAATAAAAAATATACATTTTAGATTTTAGCAGTTACTTTTTACCATCTCAGCCATAAATATAATTAAGTAACCATACATTTATCAGTTGAAGAAAACATTAAAAATGGCTGAACCTTGGAGCAAACCAATACTATTCCTCAGCACACTGCCTCCCCTGTAACAACACACTGTCTTTAAAGTCTGCAGGTTTCTTATTTTCTTATAGAGATTACAATCAATTAAAGTTCTTGATCTCAAAATAAAGTCCTGAATGCTTTGTAAACTGCTTGTAAGTTGGAAATAGAAGAGTTAACTGTGACACTTCCATTGAAGATTCACCACTGTAGGTCAGCAACATTTTTATGTAGAAAGCAGGTAAGATAATGGATGGATGGATGGTTTATGGAGAAAAAGAAGAAAAAATGAGAGAGAGAGGGAAAGAGAGAGAGCGAGAGAGAGCGAGAGAGCGAGAGACAGAGAGAGAGAGAGAGAGAGAGAGAGAGAGAGAGAGAGAGAGAGAGTACTGTTGCCTATAAAAAACGCAGTGGAGTGTAGAGTGTGACAGAGAGATGAAGCGATGGCAGTAGACATTGTGGTTTTGGAAGGGCAGGAAGTGGGGAAAGGTTAGTGAAAACAAGGTAAGGGAAGGAAATACACACACGCTCACACACACACACAAGTACAGAGGAAAGTGCTGATCCACGCTGGGAAGGAACAGAGGGCACATCGATTGAGCACAGTAAGCCACAAATGAGAAGTCCATAGGGGCGAATTCTTCCTGAGCTCTGAGAGGGGAAGCATTGGAGGTCAGAGGGGGTTCAGTGTCAGCAGGGTACAACAGAACTGCCACCATACAACCCATCAGAAAACAGGCATTACTAACACAGGTCAACAGGACAAGAGGTCAGTTTGTTGTATGAGGTTACTGGGTCATTCTGAGAAACGCGGCACAAAAGATACATGTGAAGATATGAAGTATCTCTCCCAGAAAGAAGCAAGAAAGCATTTCCTTGCATTCTAGTTTTAACCAGTCTTGGTACTTTTTGTACCAAGTTGAAAATGAAAAGATATTCAAATGCATGTTTGGAGCCTGAAGATGATTTGAGATCCATGACAACACAATATCAATAATTCATATTGAGAAAAACAAGGAAGGCAAATCTGTGAAAACAGAGTAGGGTTGTAATCTATAGTGGAAAATTAGGAAGGTTAAACTGATGCATTATAGTGGTAACTGCAGAGCTGAGTGAGGAATTATTGAGTCTTAAAGTTCCCTAAATAATTATTCTCTTTAATGCAGTTTTTGGCAAAAACATAGAAAATCAATATCATGAAAAAGTGGATTTATGTTTATAATATAATTCAATAAGGCACACTGTCATATTGTATTTCCATTACATATAAAGTGTATATATATATATTTCAGGCCATTTAAAAAAAAGTGTTGTTCAGTATGTTGTTTAGCTTTTGAGTTGGCTGGCCAATCAGTAGTCAGTAGTGGTTTTGGCATTGCGAGCAGGTGCTAAGTATGGCTGTAAAGAAAATTGGCATCTCAATACAGCTTGTCAGAAGGTGGAAGCATGAAGTGCACTAAAATCTCCTGGTAGATGATGGTGTTGACTGAATAAAACACATTGGAGCATCACCAGCAGATGACATGGCACTTCAAACCATCACAGACTGCAGACACTTGGATTGTGTGTCTCTCCACTCTTCCTCCAGACTCTAGGAGCTGATTTACAAATGAAACACAAAACTGACTGAAAAGAGGACTTTGGAGCACTGAGTAACAGTCCAGTTCTTTTTCTCTTTAGTGCAGGTAACACACTTCTGATGTTGCCTCTGGTTCAGGAGTGTTGATATTAGTAATGTGACAGTTGTAGCTCAGAGAGATACACAGTGTTTATAATGTCTGAATAGACCTTTACTCAAAGTGAAAATGAAATATTCAAATAATCTGATTTGCATGAGGTGTGAAGCCACACTGATCAAAACTAAAAAAGACTGAAATGACACTGAATGTAATTAATATAACATATCCGTTTACCTTCATGAGTAAAACAAACAAACAAAGTTTTTCACACTTTCGTATCACTTCACAAAAGTGATTCTGTAAAGAACTATTGAAAGATTCCTTTGGGGCCTGCTATGGCACTCCTAAGAGCCCTGTTTGGCTCTTTTATCCTTAAAAGCTTAAGAAGAGAGAAAAATTGGGAAAGTACATATAGCTAAATTTTTCCCTTGGTTTTCTAGCTAACTGCTAGCATGTCTGAAGTGTGTCCATTGAGGTGTCATGCTATTAATCCTTCTTTCTCTGTATCACTCCCCTGAGCCCACCATCATGTCCCTGACCACATGGTTCACCCCACCATCACCCCCACCCCCATCACCATTAGAATCCATTCAGACTTCATCTCCACCACTTGGCCCTACAGATAAAGAGCAGTGGCTGATTCCTGTCTGCTTTTCATTATACCATTTACAGCCCCTGCTGCTGGAGAGAACGGAGGTGGCTTTTTTCTCATTACCCCCCACCTCTGGTCCATTCCATGCAAACATAGCAGCAGCGGCAGCAGTGGGCCTAATCTGGGCTCAGATATGTTAATCCACACAGTTCCTTCCGGTTGGAAGCCCACTGAAATTCAGAAAAGGGAAAGAAGTCATTAACTGGGTCCTGAGGGGGCGGAGACGGGTGGGCTGGAGTTTTTAGGGAGGTGACTGTTGTATGTGGGAGATGAATCTTAGCTCTCCTGCCTTGATCTCCCTGCATGTATTATCTGCTCTTGTCTTCTATCTCCTGGGAGGCTGGTGGTCCCCCAGCAGGGCTCAATGCTTAGCCATCAGAAGAGAGCATGTATATGTTAAAGGAGAAGGGATGCTGGAGGCAGGGGCGGAGTTAGAATAATCATTGCGAATGCTGATTGGATTTAATTGGATTTTGTTCACTTGTCACAATGTGTCAATCACCTGAAGAACTCAGTGAAGCATGCATCATCTGTCCAGCATAGACATGTCTTTATAAAAGCAGATAGTTCCAGTCGTACAATCTTATGGGTGAAGCCACATTTCTGTTGGAACAAAACCTTCTATCTCAATGTTTGTCATTTTCTGAAAATGTTTGTACACAATTTGACACTGCCAGTTGCACTTTGTAGTTCTCAACCTAAGCAATTCTAAAAAACTGCATATACACAAACACTCACTGGCCATTACATTAGGTACACATCCCTTGTATCTATACTTATTGTCCATTGTATCAGCTCCACTGAGTATACAGGTGCACTGTAATTACAGACCGTAGTCCATCTGTTTCTCTGTATACTCTTTTAACCTTCTTTCATCCTGCTTTTCAATGATCAGGACCCCCACAGAGCGGTTGTGAATCATTCTCAGCACTGCGGTAATTCTGATGTGGCGGTGGTGTGTTAGTGTGTGTTGTGCTGGTACAAGTGGCTCAGAGACAGGCACAGTTAGATACATCTACCTTTTTGATCTACCTTGTAGATGTAAAGTAAGAGAAATTAGCTCATCTGTTCCTGGACAGTTTGTGCTGGTCACCCTCTAGTCCTTCATTTGTAGTCAAAGGATGCTGCCGACAGGATGTTGTTGGCCGGATAGTTTTGATTGGTGCACTATTTTCACTCCGGTAGTAAAACTGAGGTGTTTAAAAACATCAATTTTTCATATCAGCACAGCAGTGCACACTAATACACCACCACCACATCAGCATCACTGCAGTGCTAAGAATGATTCATCCTGATCATTGAAGAACAGGTGAAAGGAGGCTAATAAAGTATACAGAGAAACAGATGGACTACAGTCTGTAACTGTAGAACTACAAAGTGCACCTGTATGATCAGTGGAGCTGATAAAATTCAGAAGTGTAGAGGCTGTAGAACTGTATGTACCAGTGACCTTTCACACTTCTCAGATGACCTCAGATAACCTGGTGCAATGTCATGTTGCATTTACTGGACTATATAGAGTTTGCTGATCAATATCAAGCTCAGGTTCACCTACTCATATAGATTTAATGGAAAATCTTTCAGCATCATTTAGTGATTGTATCACACTTAGTGTGAACACTTGACTGTTCACTTTTAGTAACAGTTGATGTATGAACATAGCACTGGTTTGTTTATTTTAGAGTGACTGCCTTTCTCAATCTAAATTTAAAGCCATATACATTTTTGCGATCTGGCTGAGGGTTTTGTAGCTCATAGATCAGTAATAGCAGAGTGATGCACCACGGCCTCTGCTGCATATTATTTGGCAGTTGAGATGTATTTACTTGGCTAAGTGAGCTATATGAGGTTGTTGGTTGTTCTGCTGGTAATATATGCTGTTTATAGTGTTGGCATGGAGGTACGCTGTTGATTTTAGTTAAAAGCTAATAAAAATATATTGGAACACCAGTGAAGCACTGTTTATAATTTTGCCTTTAGCTTAGAAATGTTTGCCATTTGCTGTACAATCGACTCAAAGAGTGAACAAAGAAAGCAGTTCAGTAACTTTCCAGTTGGAAGCCCCAGTATGGTGGCACCACATATGCAGAAGCTATCAGAACGTTATTGAGCAGCTTTGTAGGAGGCTTGTTATTGTACCATGTGAAAACAGTTTCCAAACACGTTCCATCTACACTGTGATGTACTATAGATGAAGTGGATGTGTGAATGCTCACACCGTTGCTGGTTTCTGTTTATGAGATCACTTCCTCTGAACGTGTTTCTACAAGAAAACACCAAAGCTGGCAGCCGTGAGGATGGCACTTGTTGCGGAATATATATTTACTGCACAACAGGAGTGCAACAAAGAGGAAAAAAGTGTGAATGTGAGAAAGAAGAAGAAATGGAGAAGGAGAAACAGGAGCAATGAGAAGATTACGGCAGCTGGTGAAGGGATTTTTACAAATACAAGCCGCTCTCCCAAACTCATGTTACCCATTAAAAATCAATCCACTGTTTTATTACATCAATATAACCTACTCATTTGTCACAGGCCATAATCAGTGTGTTACACAGCCTAATGGAGGGGCACTAGCGACAATATGCCTCTGCTGTGACTTTATCTTTAGGACTAGTGTGTGTATGTGTGTGTGCGTGATTGTAAGCACATTTATGTATGTATATGTGTGGGAGTGAAGATAGTGTGTGTTTATGTGTGTGTAATGCTTACATGTTGAAAGCTATTTCTTGACCTTGCTGAGGTCCATGAGAGGATATAAGGTAGGTTCTGGTTAGTGACTGAAAATACAGGCCAAACCTGGCCAATATGCAGGATACAGGTCTGGCCAACATATCGCAATAAATAATGGTTCACATTCAGGCCAAATATAATAACAATTATGAAAATAAAGTAAAATAATCATTATTACAATGTTAATATGTATAAAAAATCTTGTTTTAAATGGGGTGGCATGGTGGCTGGGTGGGTAGAATGCTCGCCTCTCAGCTCTGAGGTCTTGAGTTTGAGTTCCCATCTGGGTGGAGTTTCTATGTTCTCCTTGTGTCTGTGTAAGGTTCCTCTGGGGTCTCCAGTTTGCCCCCCCACAGTCTAAAAACATGGAGCTCAGGTGAATTGGTTACTCTAACTTGTCCTTGTATGAGTGTGTGTATGTTAGTGAGTGTGTATATTATGGGCTGTCATTCATTATGGCATGTGGACCAGATATGATTGCTGAATGTTTGGCTCATATCAGAATGTTAGCTGGGAGCTGGATATTGTTCCATCCCACTATACTGAAGAGAGGACACTGCATGTAAGTCTTTAACAATGTGTTAAAACAACTTAGTGTTATGTGTAATAATGGATAAACGCATGGACAAAATTCAGAGTTCAAATGTGTGATGCTAGTTTGCATGGCACTAATAACTTCAATTTTACACTGTAAACCTGTCTAAAGTAGCAGTACTCAAAATGTTCATAAAATTCATAAATATCAAAATCAAATATCAGAAATTTGTAGCTCTTGAAAGTTTTGAGTGATTTACACTTTAACTGTATACTAATTATATTATTGACAAATACAACACAAAAAACATGGAGATCAGGTGAATTGGCTACTCTAAAAAAATTACCCTGGTGTGTGTATGAATGTGTATGAATGTGTGTATGATCAGATATGGTTGCCACTCTGTCCTGGGTGATCCCCCTAGTGCTCGATGCAGTCCTCCAGGTGGACGGTCACTTCTGGTTGAGACTACACTGTGCGCGACTGGCTGCCGCTTCTTGCCAGAGTGTGTGTATTTAAAATGTGTCAAATGTAAAGCATCCTTGGGTGTGTAGAAAGGCGCTATATAAGTGAAAGGTGTAATGTAATGTAAAAAAAAAAATACGTTGGTATAACTTAATTTTAATTCCCATAACCCAATGTAATTAATCTAATATCATTAAATAAAATAAAGTATTTGGAATAAATAATTGGCTACACAATCAGCAATTTGAGGATACTCTACTATAATCAGCATCACCCATTTTTTAGGACTCTTCTTTGGTTTAGTTTTTTCAAACTCATCATTAGAAGCTGTTTAGAGACTGGCCCCCATCAATAGTCAACTTTTATATTAATAATACAGACTGTGCATGTAAAACACAGTGTTAATATAATAAATATCTGTAAAATGCATCCAAAGCTATGATTTAGCATGAAGATAACTTTGTATAACCCAAAAGTAATTTTATTTGAAGATAACTGATAATCCCTCCAGCTAACTTTAGTGTTCAAACTCAAGTGCCAGACATGAGCAGCTCTTTTTTAACCTAAAACTGCAAAGAAAACTCAATTAAATCAAGTGACCAAATCCATGAACTCAAAATGAGGTAATTGCTGAACTTTCTCAATTTTCCTTTTAATGACCTAACAACCTAAATGTTTTTACCTTGTCCAGTTCATTAATATCATTATTGGGGTTTACAGTGTACTTGTTAACTACATTGGCCTCATTGCTACAATAGAAAATGAACACCAAACATGCCTTGATTGATCAACTTGGCTGACTGACATTTGGGAGAAGAGGAAAACTGGTTAAATTAGATTTTTTCACCACACTATCATTTTATTAAATGCAATGACTAGTCTTATCAGGAGAGATTTCAATCTGCGTGTGAGAGCGATAGGGAAAACCCAGAGGATATGAGATACTGGAAAAGTGAGGCTGTGTGTGTAGACAGGAGGAGGGATACAGGAACGTGTGGAAAGAGACAGGGTGAAAAGACGGCAGTGAATCTGTGGAAACAGGGACAAGACAAGACAGACATGACAAAGAGGGAGTAGATTTGCTGGAGCAATCTGGAGGGGAAAAAGGGAGGAAAGTGAGAGTGAAAGTGTTGCACAGTGTAACTGCAGAGTGGATGGAAGAACGCTTCAGGAAGAGAGAGGAAGTGGGGGACAGAGAGAGCGAGAGCAGTGTGTCCTCTACTCATCCAGCCCTGCGGCACGCGGTCATCTCAGAGACAGCCCACTGAATTACCCACAACCCTCGGCTGCTCCTCTGAGTGCCTGGACAAGGGTAGAGAACAGGAGAAGTTAATGAGGGGAAGAGAGGGAGCAGGCCCCAGGGGGCCCCTGGGGGGTCCGGCCTGCCAGGCTAAGGGAGCTCGTCCACTCTGATTGGGTAATTAGTACCCTGGACTTGGCCTACAGCCTGCAAATTGATTGATTGCATAGTGGGAGAAATGTATCTTTGCCATCTCTTGAGGCACCAGCCTGGTCACTCGAGGCCACCAGGGAGTCAGCATGCACATATACACACACTCCATACGCATACACTTACACTCTGACTTGCTGTTGGCCTGTCACAATAACGTTATGGCACCTCTGAGCATACTTACCCGCATTTACGTACTCAAAGGGGTTGTAATTAATTTCTCAAGTACTCAAATGAAATAATTCTAATCCGCAGATAACTGTTAATTACATTCTAATCGTTGGTGGTACATTACTCAAATTCTGCAGAGAGACTGCAGTGCAAGACAATAGGTCAGTATTTTGTTATATGTAGGTCACCGTTTATTTCACAGATTAATGCTATTTGCTTTGCCCATAAGGGGCGACGTTTTAAAGTGTTTTATTTTATTTACTCATAGAGTTATCAGTGAAAATCCCTCTCCATGTGTAGCATAAAGCAAAGAACAGAAATGGAGTGTTGGGAAGTTTCCCACAGCAAAACTAAGATTAAACCTGAAACTACACTCTATGTCCAAATGTTTATGGACACCCCTTTTAATAAATTCACTCACTGCTCACACTGATGTACTGTACAAATGCACATCCACAGCTTGTCTAATTGTATTTTATTGCCATCAGAATAGAATAACACAAACATGAACCTGTTGGCACCATGCCTAATGCCAGGCGTGGGCTCTAGGGATATAAAGACCCCCATTATTGAGCTGTGGAGCAGTGGAACTGTCTTCTCTGGAATGATGGTGCTCCATCCAATAGTTTTGGGATGAGATGGGGTGGTGATCATACAGCATCCTGATTTCGGTAACACTCTTTTTGCAGAATGCTGTCAAATCCTTACAGAAGTGCTCCAAAATCTAGCAGAATGCATTACCTGGTAAAGCAGGTAAACTATTTAAATCCCCTTGATTTTGCCAGGAAACAATCAGTGATGTGTCCCAATACTTTTGGCCATATAGAGTATATGGAAAAGCTCAAAAGTGAAAAGATGACTCAAGGTTTAAAATAGAAAAGATTTCAGATTTCAGCATTACATATGTGCACATACAAAGAGAAAGAAAATATTATAAGTAAAATATACAAATATAGTAAAATTAAGTCAGTAGGTCACATTATTATACCTTTAGTCAGCTTATATGTAAATCAAACTGAATAAAAATACATAACCTCTGATTTGATTATGTTAAGACCTATAGCATCATCATCCCAGTCATTAAAACCTAAATCTAAACTTATCACTAATGATTAAACAGGAAACCACTGGATAGAATCTATCAATATTGCTAAGTCAACAGTGTAATTAACATGCTGTTGTCCAGTTTGTGGCCGTGAGAGGCTCCATTCTGACTACCCAGATGAATCCAGACAAATTGGTCCTTGTGCATCACAAAATCATCAACATGAGTCCATCAGCTTTCAAAAGTCTATGTAAATATGTTCTGTCATCTGGCCTGTATATGCTGTTATGCAGCCTGGAGGGTCTGGATAGGTGGATAGGTTGCTAGCACTTCACTAAAACAGCTTATTCATTATTTTTGGCAGAAGAACACTTGTTCAAACAGCTTAAAGAATGTGCAAAATCATGTATCCCTCTAAATTAGTAAATAATTTAAGAGTGTACGCAGTCATATCAGAATATTATACCAGAACATTATGGTCTAATAGTGGTAATAACCACCCTAGACTCAGACTACGCTAGCAAGATGTCGTGGCATGGAATGTAATATGTGTATTAAGTTCATTGTAGAGCTTAACTGGTCCAATGGGTGCATCTATTGCTCTGTACCACTTGCTGGAGTCATTCCTCTCTGGCATCAGTGGCCCATGGGGCTGTACTGTTATGCCATTGGGAGGCACTCAATGTACAAGCAGCCCATTCTGGGTACAGATTCATTGTGGTGGCTCTAGAACATCCCACAAAGATAGTTTCAGACACCCTTCACCTTGTACATATTGTCATGCCCTTTTTGACATCAGTCAAATCACATCCTTAGCCAATGACATTCATTTTACATTTTCTTTAAGGCTTTCAAATAATTTTAAGAGTTAATATCTAAATATTCATTATATTATCATTGTTATATTGTTCATACTTGCTGTGAAACTAATATGTAAGCCATGAAGTTGTAATGAACATATGGGTCTCTCAGGATTTATGGGGTTAATGTTCCTAAAGCTTCAGAATAATGACTATCAATGGACTAAACGTTTCAATTATCTGACAATAATCACCTTGTCTAAATCTGCCAACAAAGAATGTTTTCATCAAATTCAGCTTAAGCCTTGAGTTTTGGGATAAGCCCAGCATTTTGTGTGACAAAACGCAGTGTGTGCCACAAGAAAGCTGGATCCCTTAGAAAGGAAGAAATGCATTCCTGTGAGATTGAGACCTTTAAAGAAAAACCCAGCCGTCTTCTCATATCAATCAGGCCTAATCCATCTTCAGGGAAAACATTACAAACACACTGCCACCCTGCTGCTCCTGGGAATGTGGCTGAAACAGCACAGAGAAGAAATCTCTCTCTGCCTGCGTCCGTCGGACAGCCCCAGCTGAGAACTTTATTGGATAGGCCAGATTATGGAGAAGAGAGGGAAGGAAAAACGGGGACAGAAATGAGGAGGATTTAGTTCCATGGTAACTGTCGGTGTGGTGACAGAGCCTGCCGGTCGTCCATGTAAAAGGCTCTTTTCATCAGAGATCCAGGGGCTTCCGCTGCAGGACACGCCCGTCCCGCAGGTCCCACGCTGGGCTGGCGAGGGATTACAGGCCGCCCACTCTCAGTGGAGCCGCAGGTTGGCAGGATATTAATTAAGTAATTATCACGCCGTGAGGCGAAGCTATGAAATATGTATGAGGCCTGATTGGGACGTTTGTGATTGTGTAATCTAATTTCAACCGTGCGTTTGCCTCCCCCCAGAGCCAGGTGCTTAATGTCCAAAGATGGGACATTCTCATTCACATACACACACACACACACACACACACACACACACACACACAATTGTGCTTTGTAGTCATGATTCCTGAATTCTCAGCCAGATGCAAATTCATTTAACCCACTGTAGTCTGAGGGTTTTCCAGACACTCTGATGTATTCTGACATGCCCTGACTTTTTTACAAATGACAAAAATCTAAAAAAAATATTACAAAGTGATATACAGGCATTTTTTCAGCACAAACTCAGCAACAACAGTATCAAAACAGTAAGAGTGTCATGAATCTATATTTTTAAATCTGCTCTAAACATTCAAAAAAACTATTTTCAGATGTGCTGATATATTGTGAAGACACACTCTAAACATTTCTAGTCAAGAACTTTATAAACATAAGTGTTGGCTACAATGGGTCATCACAGATATCAGAATCATTGTATGTGATTTATTTCTAAAGCTTAACAATTATGATTTGACACTGTGTTTTCACTCAGCCACTGACTTTACAATATTCATGACATAGGTGTGAACACTCAGTTGAGAGTTTTGTTCATGCTCTTTGTTTGATGGCAGGTTTCACACAATCCACGACCACTAATCCAATCAGGACATCAGAAATATCCATACTGACAGTCATTAATTTAGCTCAGGTTCTCATATAAATGACTGTTAACACCAAAACTATAGTATCATGAGTAAGCAGTATTTTGAAGTAATTTGTCATTATGGTAATTAATCTCTGGGGTCGGTGCGCCTGTCAGCAGGATATTTACGAAATTCCACAAAAATACGCTTACAGTCATGGCCGAAAGTGTTGGCACCCCTGAATTTTTTCCAGAAAATGAAGTATTTCTCCCAGAAAATTATTGCAATGTTAATTATAACATGTTTTGTTATACACATGTTTACCGGTATTTCCTTTGTGTGTATTGGAACAACACAAAAAACAGGAAAAACGTGAAATTTGACATAATTTCACACAAAACTCCAAAAATGGGCTGGACAAAATTATTGGCACCCTCAACTTAATATTTGGTTGCACACCCTTTGGAAGAAATAACTGAAATCAATTGCTTCCTATAACAATCAACAAGCTTCTTACACGTCTCAACTGGAATTTTGGACCACTCTTCTTTTGCAAACTGCTCCAAGTCTCTCATATTTGAAGGGTGCCTTCTCCCAACAGTAATTTTAAGATCTCTCCACAGGTGTTCAATGGGATTTAGATCGGGACTCATTGCTGGCCACTTTAGAACTCTCCAGCGCTTTGTTTCCATCCATTTCTGGGTGCTTTTTGAAGTATGTTTGGGGTCATTGTCCTGCTGGAAGACCCATGACCTAGGACGCAAACCCAGCTTTCTGACGCTGGGCCCTACATTGCGACCCAAAATCCTTTGGTAATTTTCAGATTTCATGATGCCTTGCCCACAGTCAAGGCACCCAGTTCCAGAGGGAGCAAAACAACCCCAAAACATCTTTGAACCTCCACCATATTTGACTGTAGGTACTGTGTTCTTTTCTTTGTAGGCCTCAATCAATTTTCGGTAAACAGTAGAATGATGTGCTTTACCAAAAAGCTCTATCTTGGTCTCATCTGTCCACAAGATGTTTTCCCAGAAGGATTTTGGCTTACTTACATACATTTTGGCAAACTGCAGTCTAGCTTTTTTATGTCTCTGTGTCAGCAGTGGGGTCCTCCTGGGTCTCCTGCCATAGCATTTCATTTCATTCAAATGTCGATGGATAGTTTGAGCTGACACTGATACACCTTGTGCCTGCAGGACAGCGTGAATTTCTTTGGAACTTGATTGGGGCTGCTTATCCACCATCCGGACTATCCTGCATTGCAACCTTTTATCAATTTTTCTCCTCCGTCCACATCCAGGGCGATTAGCTACAGTGACATGGATTGTAAACTTCTTGATTATGTTGTGCACCATGGACAAAGGAACATCAAGATCTCTGGAGATGGATTTGTAACCTTGAGATTCTTGATATTTTTCCACAATTTTGGTTCTCAAGTCCTCAGACAGATCTCCTCTCCTCTTTCTGTTCTCCATGCTTAGTATGGCACACACAGACACACAATGCAAAGATGATTTTTAAATTGCCCACACCTGTTAATTATCACAGGTGATTTGGAATGAGCATCACATGCTTGAAAGAAAGTTATTTACACTCAATTTTGAAAAGGTGCCAATAATTTTGTCCGGCCCATTTTTGGAGTTTTGTGTGAAATTATGTCAAATTTGCCTTTTTTTTCCTCTGTTTTTTGTGTTGTTCCAATATACACAAAGGAAATAAACATGTATAACAAAACATGTGTAATTGCAATAATTTTCTGAAATTTCTGAAAAGAAATACTTCATTTCCTGGAAAAAATTCAGGGGTGCCAACACTTTCGGCCATGACTGTATATAACTCTGCTAAATTTTATCCTAGAAATAAAACTAAACATACACTGGAAACCTTAAAGGGTCTGCTTTTCAAATATATATAGCTTGAATTTAAATATATTTTAGATATTTGTGAGAGGAGCTTAAATATGCAGAGAGCACATTTTTCACCATGAGTCAGACAGTTGTGCTTTTTCTTCCATCCACTCATGCGATCTGTCATTCATATGATAATGACAGGGTAATTCCAGACATTCCATTGGAGGATTAGTGGCCTTGGAAAACAGTGTCAACTCACATTTGTTAAGCTTTATAAATAAAACCACATACAATTTCTAAAAACTGTAATGACCAGTATGTAGCCAACAACAGAAATGTTCAGACTGTGTTTTCACAATATATCAGCACATCTGAAAATAGGTTTCTGGAGCAGATTTAAAAATATAGATTCATGACACTCTTACTGTTTTGACACTGTTATTGAGTTTGTGCTGAACAAAAGCCTGTGTAACATTTCAGAATAAAAATATTTTAGATACAGTAGGTGTGATTTGTAAAAAAAAAAAAAAAAAAAAGAAAAAAGAAAGTCAAGGCATGTCATACTACACCAGAATGTCTGAAACCCCCTTCAGACTCCAGAGGGTTAAAGAAAAATAAGTTAATCGGTCTGGATTACCCCTCGTTCAGACAAAGACTGAACCAGGGATTACTCCCCACTCCCCAACAAGTCCATCAGATTACAACAACCCCTATTGATCACTTTACAGCATTTTCAGTCTTTACAGTATCCTTCATTTAACTACACAGGGCCACTGAGCAGTATTTGTTCATTTACAACATGCTGAAAAAAAGGTTCAGTCTCAGTCATTAGAGAAAAGTTAATTAGACCATGCTAATCCATCCATGCTAATGCTAAATCCATAATACAACACTTCCTTATTTAGTGTCATATTCAGAAATTGAAAAAGAAACTGGAAGGCAATGCTTTACAAAAGGCATTTTATATCAGAACTGCCAGCAAATAGAAACATATCGAAATTCATTTAAATGTTTCTTTGTTTATGTCAGTTTGTGGATATCAACAACTTTTATGAGTGTTTAGTAAAATATTCGCTCTGTGTAACATATTAACTGTATAACTGTACTTTTGTATTTATTCCAAGAGAAATAAGTTGTGTAACTGCACACAGAAAAGCTAAATATCATTTCATGAAAATACAGTTTTGCTGCTTTTTGTTGTTTACCTAAAATACAGAAAAATGAGACAATGAAATCATTAATTGAAATGATTTAAACAACAACTAATTAACAGCTGAAATCTTCAGTCTGCATTAAAAACTGTGAGGGACTTTGCTGTTTGAACAGCCAGTGGGAGTTTATTCCACCACTTTGGTGCAAGGACAGGGAAGAGTCTTGATGCTAGTCTTCCACGTGTCTTGAAGGACAGTGGGTCAAGCCAAGCTCTGTACTGGAAGCTCAAAGGGTTCCAGGTGTGACTCGAGACTTGACCATAATACTACTTCTACTACTACTAATAATAATAATAATGAAGAAGGAGAAGAAGAAGAAGAAGAAAGAGGAAGACACGATTATTGGCTTGGACTTTCAAAGTTTAAAATGGTATGTAAACTTTAACATTATGTAGTGGTTCTTAAATGTGTTCTTCATACTTATACATCTCTTTAATGAACCAGTGAATGGGGTTGTATTGCTCCAAAGAACCATGTTTAGAGCCTTTTTTTCTTATATGCATAGTTAATATACTTAATAAAATAACATCAGATATTTTTTCATAGACACATTCCTAGAAACAGTCTGAGTTGTAAAGAACGTGTTTTAATGTAACACGCAGACTCTGCACATCCGTCAGATAGCTTCAGCGGGCTCTTTACAGGAAGCCTTAGCTCAGGGAGCATAGAAGACAAAGAGCTGCCTTCAAACCCAACACTGCAGGAGAGAAGGGCTGCCTGCACACCCTCAGGAGAGGAGCAACACGCCTCTTTATTCTCTCCCTCTTTCTTATGTCTCTGTTTCAAGTCCCTTCTTCCAGGCAGCTCGTGCACTGGGGACCTTTTTAAGATGAGGATGTGCTCCATAACACTGACATCACACGACATAAGCCTTTTTGCAGCCTGAAAAAAGGGGGGAAACTAAATAAAGTATGCCACATCCACTTAAATACTGTAAAGCACCACACGCATATTGAAAGTTTAGTTTTTTTTTTGCCTAGTATGAATTAATATACATCCCGTATAAATGACAGTTTTTTACTTCATACAACTTGTCTGTGGGTAGACAGAAATAAACCAATTGCTGAGACAGATGGAGAGAGGAATAAACAGACAGAAAGTCTTGCAAATACAAATATACACACACATACACACAGCTGAGGAGAGAAAGACAAAGACAAACTGCTAGCCGAGTGAGGCATCGGAATCAGATTGTAAGGCTGGCCATGCTAGAACAGGACCAGACAAGACAAATGCTTCAGACACAAATGACCAGCCACAGAGCTCGGTATTCTGGTGCCATGCAATCCATTCAACATCATACAGCACGCCCAGTACACAGATGTTCAAAATCAATAAGCTTGGAGTGAAGGAAGAAAAATGAAAGGAAGGAAACCACACCTGGATCAATGAGCCCCTAGGTGATCAACAGCGAGATCTTCATGTGTTTTGTCTATAGTTGGATGTCCGTCTGTAGGTGTGTGTGTAAGTAGTGTCAAGACTTTTTATTGTGTGTGTATACCCCCCTGGCTTCCGATGGCGTGCTCTGTATTGACTCTGACTTTGAGAATTCTTCTAGAAGTGCGTGGAGCTAAGCAGGAGTAGAGCATTCCCCCACATGAGTCTCAATTCATCAATATGTCTGTGAAGTCTGAGAGCGGTGGAAAACAATAGAAGAGACAAAGAGAAAAGGACCAGGGACTACAAAGTCCACAGCAAGCAGACAATACCTTAACAACCTAGTTATTCTTTTCTGTAGGGTAATGTCTCAGAGAGTTTCGATTAGCTCGCTTGTTTTCTTACTGTACCCTCGTCCACTTGGGATATCGCTGTGTGTCTAATATTACACATGCAGTTTTACTGTAACCGCTTTGGCTGCAAAGGGCTGTTAATCAGACTCTGCAGTACATAGCTATGGAGCTAATGATAATTGTTTCCTTTCCTGTAAAGAAGTATTTAGTTCATCAATGCAGCACAAGGCAATAGCAAGAAAAAAGTACAAATGCAAACCTTGTTGCTGCTGTTCCTTAAGCACAGTTAGGCCAAGTAAAAAAAAAAAATTGGTGATCATCCTTTTTCACCAAAATTTTGGGTCGGGGGGGAGGTGTTTTTTTTTTTTTTTTTTTTTTTTTTTGTGGCGGCTTTTGGGGGTGTCGGCCAATCAAATGGCTGCGTGTCGTACGGTATTTGCATAAAGTTCTCTTGTGTGTTTATGGGGTCTATTTTGTAATGATTTGGGGTCTTTAAGAGGAGATTTTTGTATGTGTAATGATTGTTAGTTGTAGTCTAGTCTCTATGAGTTATTTTTAGTGTGTTTTAGTTAAGTTACCGTTAATGTGTGTCTTAGTCAGTTATTCTGTCTTATTTATAGAACCGGCCCTCCGTCTGCTTCTCTGTGTGTGAGTCTGCACGCACGCTGCGATAATAGTTATTATAATATATTACAGTTAGTTAAATAATCCATTGTATTTTATTTCATTAGATAACAGGGAAATGAAACGAATTTTATTGGCCGACTGCAGTGTTTTTACGACAGTTAAGTGTACTGATTTGGGTCACGTCATTGGAAGCATGCAAAATTTGAATGATTCTAGGCCAGACTAGGGTGTTTGGCGTGTTTTTTTGTGTTAAAAAAAAAAAAAAAAAAAAAACGGTCGGGTGCTTTTTAGAGGGTCGGGCGGGGATGATCACCAATTCTTTTTTTTTACTTGGCCTTACTAGCATCACCACTTGTTCATTCTAACAACATTAGATTAAACTTTTTGCCAATGTGATTGCACACAATTTGACCTCCGCATTTAACCCATTCGTGCAGTGAAACACACATCCTGTTTTGTGAAAACATGTGGACAGCCCTATCCACGGTGCCAGGGGAGTAGTTAGGGGTTAGGTTCCTTACTCAAGAGCATTTCAATCATGATCTGGCCAGGGATTGAACCAGCAACTAGGGTTGCCACCCATCCAGTAAAATACGAAATCGTTCATTTGTGAACTAAAAGTCGTGTTCTGTATTGAACCGATACGGTACGCGATTTGTTCCATATTTTTATCAAAGGGGGAGAAATGCGATTAAATTGAGACAGCGCCATCTAAAAACCATGTTAAGTTATATTAAAATGAGACAAATCAAGCATTAGGACCCTGCAGAAAACAAGCCGCTCAATCTGAAACCTGCACACAACCTCACTGATTGGCTCAGCCGTTTGTTGCTAACGTGATTGGCTGTCCCCACTGTCACACCATCTGGTTCACTGCCAAATGTCAAGAGCACACTTTTTAAATAGAGCAATATTCACGCAGCACTCACTGATTCTTCCCTTTGGTGGAAAACATGCTTCTCGAAATTCACCGCAAACAGCCAGTCAGAAATCAGTAATCTTATAAGTCTATGTATATAATACATATATCTCATTCTAGGTGCAATTTTATGTAAATGAGGTCTATTGACCACACATTCCAAAAATAAGTTTAAAACTTTTGGTAATGAATTGGAGTGAAGTTTGACACAAGTTTGAGTGAACTAAGCTACATATTTTAACAGTTTATTCATATTTAATAATGTATTACTATTTTATTAATGATTAATAATAATATCTATATTATTTTATTATTACTAATGATGATTAATAGTTATTAGTGTATTATTAATAGTAACTACATTAAATATTTTTAAGTAATATATTAATATTTACGAATAATTAATAAAAAATATATATTCATATTCCAGATTACCCCCCCCCCCCGGTCACCCAAAAATCAAGCCAGTTGTTCCCCCCCACCACTTAAATAAAAATATCCTTATGACAGTTAAACATTTAGGGGGGGGGGGGGAGTTTTAAGACCAAGCACACACACACCCCACCACGGCCCATGAGTGTTCCTTATTTCAATATATGAAAGGTGGCAACCCTACCAGCATCCTTCCATTCACAACTAAACATTCTTCTAAACCTGATGTAGCACCCACTCAAAAAAATTTTTTTGTAACACAGATGACATCTCAATCCTTCAGTGCTTACATTTATCAGTTTTATTTTATTCATATTTATTTTTCTCACCCCATGGCCGTTTGTCCATTACAATAAACTAGTGTGAAATAATTACTTTCTGCTAATATTTAAGCAAACATTCACATTATATTCAGAACAGATGATTCAGGCTGTACATCACATCATCTCCCAGATGATGTTCGGGCATACATCTGACTGGCTGAAGAGTGGGGGGCTATCTGAGAGTCACATCATGACATGCAAATATGCTTACTGTCAGCGGAGCATGAAGGAGTTAATCGGTGTGCTAACAGTTATCAGGAGCTGTCAGTCCACATACCTCAAGCACTGGACACAAAATTTGGTCCTTCATACAATCTGCTCACTGTCTATGCCAAGCCATCAAACTTTATACTTTGTAGTTATCAAACCATCAAAAAAAGAAAAGGGACTTCAGGATATTTTTGTAGTAAACTAACTAGTGATTAGCCACATTGATAATGAAAATGAAAATTATGGAACTGAAGTGACTCAAATCACATCTTTTCAAATCAGATTTGAGACACTTTCATATGTGGTCCTAGATCGGATACATATCCAATCCGTGGACATGCAACTTGAATGCACTGTTGCCAACTCCTCAGTATGGAAATCCTAGTTGTTGCAAAAATGCACGTGCCGGTAAAAATTTTGCACTGAATAAAATCATTGAAATGTATGTGCCACTTAGATTTTGGGCTAGTTTCCTTTTGTTTAGCATGACATTCTGCTACAAAATTGGTAGGAGGTTTGAGGGATCTGGCAACCCTGTATTTGTGAGACTGATTTTAGTAAAACTGGTAAAACAGACGTGTTAGTAGCTGATGCGTGATGGTGTTTTGCTCAGGAGGACAGTAAACAGTTGGGGGACTGTACATGATCAGATGAAGAAGGTGAATAAATGCCAGCTGGCTGCTTTTGCTGTTTTTACAGTGACGTAGTAAACAAGAGAAGCCAAGGCTGCCTCAACCACTAGTACACACACATGTGTACAAGCAAAAAGACATGAAATCTGATCTGACCGGTCACCTTCAAGTCGCATGTCTATGGATCTGATACCTATCAGATTTAGGACCACATATGAAAGTGGCTCATATCTGGTTTGAAAAGATTTGACACATGCACACAGCCCTGAAAAGATCAGATCTGAGCCATATTAAGGCAAAAGATCGGATTTGAGTCACTTCAGCCTGGTAATGTGAATGTAACCTTACATTTGTGAATGTGAATCGTAAAGATCTGAGAAAAAAAATTGGATTTGAGCAATGTGGCTTTTAATGTGAATGTAGCCATAATGTGATTGTTAAATTTAATAACTGTGGAAAGTAATTGTCACATAAAATAATTGTGATTATGTAATAATTGTATGATACCTTTAACTGAATCTTTTCTGTTAAGTAGGTTGTTCTCATGAGGTGTGTAAAATAATATTCATAACATAGATAACGTTGGTTATCTTGGCTTTGTTTGAAGCTAAACATCCATTTGGTTGTTTGCTGTTGAAGATACTCTTAAAGTCAGGAGTTCAAAGTCGTCAATAGTCTGTGTTCTGCCTTTTTTATTGTATTATTTCTATCGTTTATTTGTATTCATATCCATGAGGCACCACAGAGAATACCACAACCTTGACCATTCTGATCTTTCACTGTAGAGACAAATCATTACATTTCAAGAAGATCCATCCTTGTTTGGCTGAGTGCCAGTCTGTGTAATATTTGTGTGCTGGATCTTTTGTTGTTAATAATTGATCCAAATAGGCAAAAGCTATCTAGCGTTTTTTTCTACATTATCTACATTTTGTAACAACCATTAACCATTATTCTTATTTTTAAGTATATCATGTTTTTTATTGTTCACTAGATAATGTAGTTCTTCTTTATTGACCTTATACACATACATATCAATATTATGACGAACCCTGATTTGGAATGAACTATGCTTGGGATGTCACAGATGTCACATGGCGTGGTGATCCCTGACACTTTCCTCATTGCTCCTGTGTGTATAATTGTTTTTTAGATTAACTGCTCCACTTTGATGTGTCGATTGTTCATTTCCACTCACCAGAGTCATTGTTTCCCTCTGGCATCAATGGCCTGTAGGGCACCACTGTTAGGGGGGCACTCAATGTACAAGAATTCCCCACCTTCGGTATAGCGCAGTACTGTAAATAATGCCATGAAGTTAGCGGGTTCTTTGATGCTGCCACCCTTCACCCTGTACCCTATTATCATGCCATTTTGGACATCAGTCAAGTCTTCAATTAAGTTGTGCATATTCTTCTTCTTCTTATTATTATTATTATTAACATTACACTTATATAGCGCCTTTCTCAAATACATGGATGCTTTACAATCGACACAGTCCACTTACACACACTCAAGCACACACACCAGCGAGAAGCAGCAGCCAGTCGTGCACAGCGTACCCTCAACCAGAAGCGACCCTCCACCTGGAGGACTGCATCAAGCACTAGGGGTATCACCCAGACAGAGTGCCAACCATATCTGGGCATACATGCATACATACACAGACATACACATTCATACACACACCAGGGTCATTATTTTTGAAGAGTATCCAATTCACATAATCTCCATGTTTTTGGACTGTGGGAGGAAACTGGAGTCCCCGGAGGAAACCCACACAGACACGGGGAGAACATGGAAAGTCCACCCAGATGGGGACTTGAACCCAAAACCTCAGCACTGAGAGGTGAATGTGCTAACCACTAAACCACCATGCAACCCTGCTCTGCTACAACTGACTTATGTGCTCAGATATTTATATACAATAATTTTAAACCCTGTCACATGGCTTCTCTGACATCCTGGGCCAGTTTCATTCCAAACCAGGTATGGTCATAATCATGGGCGTGGTAGTGGGGGGAAAAATGGACCTGACTACCCAGGGCCCGAGTAGGGAGAGGGGCCCATAAAAATCCTGATTTTTTATTTAAATTTTTTTTGAATGAATTGGGCCCTCAAATTAATTAATTATTTATTAATTCATATTTCAAATATATTGATAATATCAACTGAGGGAATGAACTTTAGTCACAGTCCTCTCAACATATTGGACATTCAGCCCAAATGGTTTAGTCCGCCCAACAGCAACTAGCGACAAGTGTAACGTCAGTGAGCCTAGATTGAATGACCTGGGTGCTGCACAACATGCTGCTAAAAAGCAGAAATCAGGATTTCAAAAGAAGAAAGAAAGGGAGGAAAAAGAAAGAAGGCAGAAAGAGGGGAGACAGTTGTTGACGGCTTTCTTTCCCAAAGGTGAACCAAGTTTTCTTGTTATGCAAAGTCCAATTAAAGTTAAAGTAGTCCACTCCAGACAGCTGCTGCTGATTTTTGGAGGCTCACGTGAAGTCGTTAGTTTAGTTAGTTGCCAACCAGGCTGCTTGTGGCTGTAAGTATAAAGACAATTATGAGCCGCTAACGTTAGTTTATCAACTTTAACCAGTTTCAGAAACAAACAGTGGCTCTGGTGCAGCTGGAGCAGCAGCGGAGAGAGAGAGAGAGAGAGAGACAGACAGAGAGAGAGAACAGACAGAGAGAGAGGGAGACAGAGAGAGAGAGAGAGAGCGTGCTAGCTGCTTGCTGACTGGTAGAATTGCTGCCTAAATGCGAGTTGTTGACCTTAAGTTTAAAGTAAGTTAGTCTTTTGGTTCAGTGTGTGTGCTAAAGCCTATTGTCTACTAACACAGCAGAGCTAAAAGTGAAACTCTGTGCTGACACTTAATAAATGATCCACCAGCAATATTTCTGCCACATATATCAACATGTAAATAGCTACATCAACATAATCTGATCTGTTTGTATCTTAAAACCTTATTTATGCTTTTTTATTTAAATAAATACCCCCCTTTTTTGCTCATGTGCCTCGTTTACTGGCATTTATAGGGGCCCACTGACATTGAGAGTGTACAGAGCCCCGAATTTGCTGCTACGCCCCTGGTCATAATATTCTGATATGATTGTGTAATACTTTAAATATTTCACTTTCACTCCAAAACATTTTGTTCCCAATGTCTCTAGTTTATGTGAGCAATAGCCGTTTCCAAGAATACAGAATAGAGCCAAGTACAGAACTTCAACTCAATTTCAAACGCTCTTAAATAACAGTTATGTGTTCTAAGTCATGCCAGTGGTACATATCTGAGGATTATTCATGAACCTTAACCTCCAGCCTAGGTTCTAGGTTCTTACTTCATTAATAATAAACAAATGCTGAAAGTTATTTTACATCATAAATGCTAAGAACATCAGCAGCCACTGAGTGTTAAGAAACTTCAGTGATAAAACTTCATAGGAGACCTGAACAACCCTGGGCTGACCTGAGCTCACCTCTCAGTGGGGATGAAAGTGTTCCATAAAAATGTGAAGTATATGAAACAGCAGCCACAACATACTGCATCATCCATCTCTCCAAATTGGTCCACTGAGTTACTGCAGGCTCACGTAGTAATCAGGACACATTGAAACTCCTCTAAATATATTATTCTAGGTGAACATTTTGTTAAAGCACTTTATATAAGCATTCATTACATTGCAGTGTAAGCAAGGGGCCTGTACTAGAGATTCATGTACTATGACACTACTGGTGCATATGTGTGTATGAGGGAAAGGGAGAGTTATATATAGGTTAGAGTGTGTGTGCTCACAGTGTGGAGTGAGGATGGCTGGAATCAGGTGTCTCTCTGGGTTTAAATTAGCATCTTTTGTGCTTGTGTCTTTAGGCTCCTAGATGTGTGTGTCCTTTCCTCTCCTCACCAAGAAAAGCCTCACCACCGCAGGCAAAGCTCGCTCTACCACCATCTCTCCCTCCCTCCCTCCCTCCCTCCCTGCCTCCCTCCCTCACTCATTGTCTTATGTTGATCATGTTCTAGATCACCCCTGTTTTATGGGACTAATGCCATTTCAAAGACACTTTGGACTTCAGAAGTATATCATGCTCTTTGTCATCTTCTGTACAGCACTAGAGGGAGGAAATGTCAGAGCAGATGCTGTGAAGAGCTTGTGAATGGGATGGGATGTGGGAAAACACTGAACACTCTAAAGCTTTCTTGGCTGCATGTCTCTCTTTGTGTGTCATTTTCTCCACCTTTGTGTTTGTGGCTGCGGGTGTAAAGTAGCTGTCATTAAAGAAGTGGATCTGCAGGGAATAAGACATCTAATATCACCACTGTCATATCAAAACTTCTATTTTCTTCTCTTTTTTTGTGCAGCCTTTGCAGTATTTCAATTACAAAATCTCAGTGCTTTTAAAAAGTTAAAGAGATCAGTGAGTCAGTGTACAGATTATATACAGTGAGCCAGTCGAAAAGGTAAACTTTCTTACTTTATATTGATTACACGTGAAGTGTCATATTTCAAGCCTTTTTCTGTTTTTTTTTTATGAGTATGGCTTATAGCTGATGAGTTGACTGGCCCATCAAGCACAGCGGTATCATTGTCAGAAAGCCATTTGGTACACAGTAAATCTGCCAGTGTTAAATCAACACTATTAGAGTTAAATGAACACTGAGAGTGTTACATTTTGACACCCTCATTGTTAATTTAACTCTAATAGTGTTGATTTAACAATGGTAGATTTACTGGGTAGCAGTGTGGGCAAGTTCTGGTGGAAAAAGAAGATCAGCATCTCTATAAATCTTGTGAACTAATTGAAGCATGAAGTGCACTAAAATTTTTCTGGTAGACGGCTGTCTTGACTTTGTGGACCAAAACCAGCAGATAACATGGCACCTCAAACCATCACAGACTACAGAAACTGCACACTGGAATTCAGACCCATTAGATTCTCTGTCTCTCCACTCTTCCTCCAGACTCTAGGAGCTGATTTACAAATTAAATACAAAACTGACTTTCATCTGAAAAGAGGACTTTTGACCATTGAGCAACAGTCCAGTTCTTTTTCCCAGCCCTGGTAATGTGAAGGTAAAGATAAAGTCAGAAGTGAGTTGAAATCAGAAGTGTGGCAGCTGTAGCTCTGAGAGTTTAAATAGTCATTTACTCAAACATGAAATGAAATATTCTAATACTTTGACTTTATTATATGTAATGAATATGGATTATATGAGAGTTTACATTTTTTGAAAATGAACTTTTCACTATATTCAAATTTTTACTGTACTCTGACTGTATGAGTTTTAAGGCTGATTCCAATTTCTTGATTTAATTTTTTCTTTTATACTGTGACTTAACAGACCCTTTAAACACACAAGCATAATTCCATCACTGTCTATTAGCCACAGGTCCTGTATTAATAATGTGATCTTTAATGGGACAAACCAAGATTTAATCAGAATCAGAGTCAGATTGATACACACTAGGAATTTGTTTCCAGCCATCGTCTCTCTATAATAAAACCTGTTGCCTATTTGATTAATGTTAATCAATATAGCACATTAATCAACTGCTATATTGAAAGTAATAAAAATGACTATTTAGAATGACATGTCAAGCTAAGTAATTATGTTATGGCATACTGCTGAAGTTATCTGGCTCACGTTAATTATGTCATCAACTTGCAACACAAATCTGCCAAAATAAAAATAAAATAAATGATGATTGTTTTGAGCAAAAGTCTGTCATTTATACTCTTTGTTGATTATATTTGTGCATTTGTCTATGAGAAATTAAATTAACTTGACGAGAAAAGAGACCACATACACTAGGCATATGCTACAAACATCTAGATTAAAAAATACCTATTAAGATTATTACATTTTCCCAAGTGACTCTGCTGAGATCACTCCAGGGGCTTAATGTGCAAATACAAAGTTCTGGTTCTCACATTCCAGACTTCTAAAGGCTCAGCTCCTCACTATCTCTACCTCATGGTCCAAAACTACACCCCTGCACATCTCAGGTCTTCCACTTCTGGGCTCCTGATATGTCCCTCCTTATGATCTTAGTATCCCCCTAAGGTGAGGTCATGCTACTGTGACTCCCTCAGTGGTGGAACGAATTGCCCCTTTAACTCTGGACTCTACAGTTGTCCCCCCCTGCCGTGTCCTGAAAGCTCATTTCTGCAGGCAATACCTAAGTCAGGGTTGCCCAATCCTGGTCCTGGAGATCTACAAACCTCATGGTTTAACTCCAGCCTTAAACTGATCCAGGTAATGAAGACCTTCAGGGGCATGTGCATATTACAGCCATGTGTGCTGTATCTGAACTCTCCAGTATGGTAGATATTTAGGACCAAGACTGAGCACTCCTGATGTAGGTACTGCACTCATTTGTACTTACTTCTGAATCTCTCTTCAGTATTCTGCACTTATGCTGCTTCTGTTGTTCACTTAATTACAATTTACTTGTAAATAAAAAGTTGAACTTTGGTCTCCAAAGGTCTGTTGTATTGCTTTGGCTTCCCCTATCCTGTCCCTGGTGGTTTATTGGTTAGGATTTGGCTGCAGCATGGTAGTGATGGGCATTCTGGCTCTTTTCAGAGAGCCAGCTCTTACAGCTCCCAAAACGGCTGCATAGCTTAATCTATTAGTAAAATAATGTCAATTCATCAATGATGTGTGGTGAGGTTTATGACTGGTGAGGCAACCAACACTGACTTTTGTATGATGACTGAAAAACTTGAGATCACCCATGACTGAGCCTACGAGTCAACACTTTACAGTGCATGCCAAAGACCTGACTGCCAATCACCAATCAACTTCCTGTCCTCTTCTGATGCTTTTTACATGTCCCACACACTCTTTTCATTGGCTGTTTGTAACATGTGTGTTTAACTTTTTATGTTGTATGGGTATGTAGAAATGTTGAAATAAATAAATAAATGTAGAAATATATAAATAAATAAATGTACAAATACATCAATAACTACATTTATATAATAAATAAATCACTAAATGTAGGAACGCAAAAACAGCCCAAATAAATGTTTGTGCATGGAAATGTAGAATATCTGTACGTGGAAATGTAGAATGTAAAATTCCTGATATAAGTCTAAGTGTCCTTTTTCATGACAAAATGTATTTATTTATTTATTTATTAGTCTGCACAATTATTTATGTGTATTTATTTATTTATTCATTTAGTTATTTATACTTATGTCATTTTTCGTCCTCCATATGCAGAGTTGTCTTTTTGCAGCTTCTCTTTCTCTCTTTCTGTGAGTGCACTTGTGCAGTTTGCAACCTTTGCCCCTCCACGTTCTGTTTTATATGGACTGTTTGTGATTTCTGCACAACCTAAGCAGAAATGTGTAAAACTCTTAAAACACTTTATCATCTACTACAGTCTAAAAAGGAACATTTTAATGCAGGGAAACTGTTAATGTGGAACAGAAATGTGAATAACAAACTAAACGCTTCATACACTGCAGTAGACCTAGTGAGGAATTAGTTACTCTATATCAGCGGTTCTTAACTGGTGGGTCGTGGACACATTCTGGATGGGTCGCGGACAAATTGTAAAAAATAAATACATTTTAAAACCATTAAAATAGTTAATGCTTATCTGATTTTGTCCTCATCTTTTAAATTGAAAATTGAGACAGGCGTCAGATGCGTGCAGCCATTGCATGCCGTATTCTCATTGCCATGGTAATCACCATTTGCCAGTTATCAGTGTTGCCAAGTCTGCTTATTATAAGCATCTTTAAGCTTGTTTTTTTCTAAAGTCCCTTGCAAATCTCGTGAGTGGTGGGTTGCATTTTTTTTTAGCTTGTTTTTGAACGTGAAATTGCTTATTTGGGCTTGACTTTCTTTCCGAGTGAAACTCTTTTTATTATCTCCCAGCTCCCCATAATAAAGGAAGTACAAAAAATCTGCACACTGAAGCTTACAAACATGGGTTTCAGTGCCCCAAAACACAATCACACAAAACAAAGAAATGAGTTAAAAATAGCCACCCATGTAGCGTTCCAATTTTTATATTAAAAGTATTTAGCATCATTTTTGTGTTGTTTAGGTATGATGTCATAATAAATATTTACCTTTATACTGTTTAAAAGCGGCCTCTGTTTTACAGAATGTGGTGTGTAGCCAGTTGGGCTTATTTTGGACTTGTTTTCATAGATCTGGTTGCTTGTTTCTATCACAAGATCTGGCAACACTGCTGGTTACTCTTCTGTTTAAATTTGCGGAGACATTTGGAGGCAAAGAATTGGGTGATAATTTTATGCTACGTGCTTTTAACAGTTTAGAAATACTGTATTTAATAATATGTAATAATGTATTATTTTATTAATGATAAATATAAATTTTATTATTTTATTATTAACACTTAAGTTATTATTAGCATATTATAATCATATCATAATATGTAAGTACTGTATTCATATTTATTAATAATATTAATTTAAATTATTTTCCAGCACTCCCTCAAACCCCCCGAATCAAGCCAGTTGCTTCCCTCCTGACATCTCTTTACATGCATATGTATGTTTAAATGTGTTTTTGAAGGCTATTTTTCAAAAATAAATTTGTTTGGTTTGTATTCTAGAAAAGTGGGTCCCGACTTAATGACCATAAGAAAATGTGGTCCCGGGCTGAGACCAGTTGAGAACCCCTGCTTTATATGTATATACTCAGAGTATAATACTCTATACACTATATAAAAGCATTCCTACATCTCCCCTTAACATTTAATATTGTAGTCAAAATAAGTGGATGAGATGGGACAAAATCCTTGTCTACAGGGATTTTCAGTTACATTGTTATTTTCTATTTATTTAGAATTAAATAACTAATTATTCATGTGGGGGAGATCCTGTAGAATATGAATTTAATTTTAATGGCAGGATAGCTGCTGAAAGATAGCAGCCAATAGAATTGTGTGTGTTTTTGCAGGATTAACTGTGGATTTTGCTGTATAATATATTATTTATGACTATAAAAGTTATTGTGTGGTATGTGCTACATTAGCTGATGTAATGGATTTATCATTTATGTGCTTTAGACATTACAGTAAGGAAACAAGACACTGTAAGGATTGTAAGACTTCAGTTTAGTAAAGCACAAGCCTGCGCTGTACTGGTTTGCATTTACACCATGAAGAAAAACTTGATGCCCCCCCAATTATCATTGTATAATTCGCACCCTGCCCATCACTACATCACAGGTTCAGTTCCCAATCAGGGAATGATTTGCTTAGTGGGGGCCACCATTGTCTGGTGTTTAGGGACCTGGGCCGTTTCTCAAACCTCAAGTATGCAAGTTCGAACTTCCCAAGTTCCCAAGACCAGCCTGCCCTCAACCAGCCGACATATCATTGGATCTGCTGTTTGTTGCTAACGTGTGATTGGTCATCCCTGCTGTCACTCCATCTGGTTCACTGCCAAAAATTCAAGAGCACGATTCACATAGCAAACACTGGTTTCCTGTCTTCCGTGTAGTGGAGCTTGCGCACTCAAATGCTTCCCATGCACTTTCAAATCTTTTTATGCTGTTGTGCTCAGAATTCACCGCAAATAGATTTTAACATTCTATGTATGTAATATGTATATATCATTCTGTGTAAATTCTGTGTAAATGAGGTCTATTGACCATAGATTCTAAACATACATGTAAAATTAATGGTAATGAGTTGAAGTGAAGTTGACAAACACTGAACTGAGAGATAATTTATGGTACACGCTTTTAACAGTTTGTTAATATTTAATAAAGTATTAATATTTTATTAATGATTAATATTAATATCAATGTTATAATTGTATTATTACTAAAATGATTAATAGTTAGTATATTATTAATAGTAACCAGTAATTATTAATATTAATTATATAAATATAATATAAATATAATTATTTTTAAATAATATATTAATATTTACTAATAATTAATCAAAACTTTATTTATGTACAAAACCACAATGCTCCCAATACCTCCCCCTAAGCCAGTTATGTGTCCCCCACTTCTGAAATCAAAACTTTGTCTCTAGGCTTTTAGCTTATAGCAGAAATGCAGAATCTCAAATTAGAATATTAGAATATTCTATTTAGAGTTTGAGTAAATTACTATTCAAACAGTATTAATACTGTGTATCTCAGAGCTACAACTGCTGCATTCCTAATATTAACACTCCTGAACCTGAGACATTGAGTCTTAGCTGGACTAAGGGAAAAAAACTGGGCAGTTGCTCAGTGGTCTAACATCCCATTTTCAGATGAAGGTAAATGTTGTATTTCATTTGTAAATCAGCTCCTAGAGTCTGGAGGAAGAGTGGAGAGACACAGAATCCATGCTGTCTGAAGTCCAGTGTGCAGTTTCTGCAGTCTGTGATGGTTTGAGGTGCTGGTATTGGTCCAAAGTGTTTTATCAAGTCCAAAGTCAACACAGATTTTAGAGAAATTCATGCTTCCATCTTTTTATGGAGATGTCGATATTCTTTTCTTACTTAGCAACTGCCCACAGACCCAAAACTGCTACTAAATCATTTGCTGACCATCGTACTATTGTGTTTGATTGATCAGTCAGCTCATCAACTAAATGCCTTACTGATCAACATTTAAATAAAAGGTTTTAAATGTTACTTTATATGTAATGAATATAAAATATATAACAGTTTACCCTTCTGAATTATGAACAA